>CABHPR010155173.1:3722-15525 GCA_902168415.1 Peromyscus melanophrys
GAGCAGACTACAAGGAGGGAAAGAACAAAGCCTGCTGAGGGAATGCTGGCCTTCCCTTCTCTCTATTTCTGGCCCGCTGTAACGTGAACAGTCTTGCTCCCTGTGGATGTTCCCGTCCCATGATGCTCTGCTCAAACACTTGGGCCAAGCCGCTGTTCTGGCTCAGGAACGTGAGCCCCAATAAAACCTCCCCTCTTAAGTTGGTCACAGTAATACAAAAACAATTAATACAGGTGGGAAGAGGGGAAGGACAGTCAGGGTGAGGCCACAGTGCTGATCATGACTCGAATTGCTTTGGACAGGCTGGTGGCTGGCACATGGCAGACACCCTGTCAGCTGAGAAGGCTGGACAGTACTGTGTATCGGGGCAGCTGTATAACCGAATGTCTTGACTCATGAGACAAGGCTGGGTCTGAGTGCCCAGGACACAGGAATAGGCTAGAAGAGAATGGCCTAGGTATCCATAGGACCTGTACACAAGACAACCCAGTCTAGGATCCACCTATCATCACTCTCTTGGCCACCTCAAGAAGCCAGGAAGGTGACATGAAATAAACAGGCTTGCTTTCCCTCTATGCAAGTTCCTAAGTGTCCCCCACCCCCACTCCAAACTCACACACACACACACACACACACACACCTCACAGACTCACAGCACATCTTCTCCAATCAGACCCACCACTGCATTTACGGGGTGAAATGACAACACAATCCACACTGAAAATTCATCACACGTTTGGGGACTAGAAAGCATTCGACTTGCTAAATGTCACCAACCAGAGGCATTTTCAGAGTGCGTGCAGCAGCAGCAACAGCCCAACCATCAATGTTAAAGATAGCCAGCTTCATGCCACCCTGAAAGCAACGGTCTTGCACTCTTCTGGAGGATTCCAGAAACGGACCGCATCGGATTGTTGTAGAATAGTTCCATGACTCCCCCACACCCGCAGCAGCTGGTTACCTGAGCTCAGCCACATCATCCCTGTCTTGCAAGACATTTCTGTTACTTGTGGATGTGGTTCTTTTGTGGCTCAGGACTCAACCTCCAGAGCAGGTGGGGTGCCATGTTCCACCACTTCCTCCCAAGGCTTAGGATACAAATGGAGGGGCCCTACACCTAGATCTGACATCTAATGGCTCCTTGGGGACTGTGGGCTAGTTGGGTGTGGCTGAAGGGGAGGAAGAAGAGGGTACCTAGGGATACCTAGTTGAGTAAGTTGGGGTCTGTCTGTGTATGGATTAATTCCTTGGTGGTGAGGAGGATGAGTAGAGAAGTCTCCAGCCCAGGATCTACTCTCCATATGGCTGGCCTTGAATAAGTAGTATTTCTAGCTTGGGATTTTAGGAAACAATAGTCACAGAGTCTGTCTCTACAGCTGAATGTGTGGTATTCAGAATTTAAATGTTTATAAATGCCAGCATGGGGTGGAGGGAGTCAACCTCTGTGAGGCCTGTGCGGCAGGGTCTGGGCCTTGATATTACAGATTGGGTCAGTCAGCTTTCCCTTACTGTGACAAAATGCCTGAGAGAGTCAAGCTACAAGGAAGAAAGGTTTATCATGGCTCACGACTTTGGAGGTTCCAACCCATAGTCACTTGGCCCCATTGCTTTGGGTCTGTGATAATGGGGCCCATCAAGGTGGGAACACGTGCTGGAGAAACTGCTTACTCGTGGGAGCCAGGAAGCAAAGAGAGTAAGAAGGGGCTGCAGATCCAGTATTCCCTCTAAGGACACACACCAGGAGCCCGAACTTCCTTCCATTAAGGCCCTGCCTCCTTAAAGGTTACATCACTTCCTGTCAGGTCCAAAACTTCAAAAGTTCAGAGTTTTAACACTTTAACACTGGTGACCAAGCCTTGATCACACGGCCTTTCAGGAACATTCCAGTACAGAGGCAGCTGTCTCTGGGGCCAGACGGAGGACCAAGCTCGGGAAGGATCATGTTTATCTACCACAGTTCAGGTCATTTCAAAAAGCAAGACCAAGTCGGCCCCACTCACCACGCTGAACACTGGATTAAAAATAATGAAAACACCCTAGCATGGCTAGTGACTCCTGGGTGGCTCCACCCAGCCTCCAGTTCCTCAGAGGACCCCAAGACCTCATTCCTCCCTCCTGTTGACACTTCTTCGTTTCCAGCACCCAAGACTCAGGGCTTCCTGGGCAAACAGCCTGAGATGGGGGATGTGGAGCCCACAGCTCAGAGGTACTCAGTGCCAGACCATGCTTATCCAGACCTGGCCCTGCTTCCTGTCTGGGGTCTTCTGCTGATCTCCTCCTTTCTCTGGTCTAGCAGGCTGAGGTAGCAAAGCTGGAGGGTCTCATCCTTCAGTTGAAAGCCCCCGCTGACACTGGGCATATGCCCAAGCAGGGCAGGGACTTACCCAAGGTAGTCAAGCACCTTGATCAACACGGTGTATCTGTGCTTGCCAGGAAAGGTGTGCTCTGCCCCTGCCCCTTGATGTCAGAGTTTCCATGGTGCTTTTTATTAACTGGGAGATAAAGACTCAGTTAAATCTTGAGTAAATAACCAGACCTGGACTGAGAGGCTGGTCTGAAGCCCAAACCAGTTTCCCAATGACTGACACACCTTCCCTGACTTTTTCATGAGAAGTGTGTCTGCGGCCTTGGCACCGACCAGAGGCATGCATCGGAATCATCCGGGGAGATAAAATTGCTGGCGTGCCCACCCCACTTTGAGAGATTGGTTTAATTGGTTGGTGAAGGGGCCCCAGGCTGTTGACTTAAATGACCCTTGGTGGCACCAGCAGGAGCCAGGGCAGGAATGTATGATGCCAAATGGAGCTGGAGACCCAAAGCGCCACGTTTTTTTTTTATTTTCAGCAGCGTGAATACTCACAACCAGCTCAAACAGCCCTCCCGCCGGACACCAGTCCCTCAGGAGCCTGCGGAGCCAGCTTGTGCCACACGGTCTCATTCCCACAAGGCGCTTGTACAATGGCCTCTCTTCGGTGGACTGGAACAGAGCAAGAAGTTTCCAGGCTTTCCAAACAAAAAGCCACGAAGCCTACGCTCTGCAGTTGAGACCTGATTAAAAAACCGATGCTTTGGGATGGGAGAGAGAGGGCAAAAGCTTCACGGAAGCGGAAGGTGACGGGAGCACGCCGTGGCGTGAGGCCATTTCATCACCGAGTAAAAGGCATCCGGCTCAAAGGCGATGCAGAGGGCGCATGCGCACAGCGAGAGGCATGAGGGTGGGACTCAGAGCCAGCGAGGGGTGGGGTAGAGGGCAAGTCTCAGACGAAGGATGTCAGGAGGTAAAAGTCGATACTGGAAGACACCATGATGCCTTTGGCACCATGGACCAGCCAGAGCCACAGAGGCCCATGAATGTTCAGCTGTATCTTGTCCCACCCCACAGTCAAGAAAGCTGTTTTGGCTGTTGAAGTTGGTGGCCTGGACTTTTCCCAATGTTCCTAAGAGGGATTCTTATGTGAGCGCTTGGTGAGCACTGGGTAGCTGCTCCCCTCCCTGGGATCCTGAATCAACTGTGCTGTTTAACCGCACAACCAAGACCAGGATTCCATAGGATGCTCACATGCCAAAGCCAGGGGCGATAAGATTTGGGGTACAATTCCCAGTCCACGTCTATCAGTCAGCTCTTGCTTGGGGGCTCCAAATTATTCTTACGACTCCTACCTGACATTTGACTTGCCCCACCTGTTGCCCGCTCTGGTGACATCACCAGACAGAAAGAAGGTAACAGCCTTGGGCCAGGCAGACAGTGCAGTGGGTAAAGGCACTTGCCACCAAGCCCGACTACCTGAACAATCCCAGAACTCATGGAAAGAACTGAATTCTACAAAGTGTCCTCTGATCCCATGATGGTTTGAAAGAAGATGGCCCCATCAGCCCATAGGGAGTGGCACTAATAGAGGTGTGGCCTTGTCGGAGGAAGTGTGTATGTCACAGGGGGTGGGCTTTGAGGTCTTAAACGCCCAAGCCAGGCCCAGTGCCTCTCTCCCTTCCTGCTGCCTGCCAGTCCAGATGGAGAACTCTCAGCTCCTTCTCCAGCACCATGTCTGCCTGCACACCGCCACGCTCCCCACTGTGATGATAATGGACTAAACCTCTGAACTGTAAGCCAGCTCCAGTGAAATGTTTTCCTTGATAAGAGTTGCTGTGGTCATGGTGTCTCTTCACAGCAATAGAAACCCTAACTAAAACAGACCCCTATACTTTGTGCCGTGGTACATGCACATGCCCTATATACATTCTAAATAAATGTTTTTTGTTTTGTTTTGTTTTGTTTTGAAGAAGGTAGCAGCCTTGAAGGGACTGTTTACCTAGCTTCTACCATCACAGACAGGCACATTCCTATGACAAATATCAGCATAGGTATATGTGCACCTGTAGCACACACATGTACACAACTTATTTACCACATGCACACAGTACCTACATGTACCTTGTGCGTGTTGCATACATACTGCATACCATGTATGCAGCCTGCCCACCCACATGCATACTGCATGCACATGTCATTCTGCTGGTCCGATTATCTCTGACTGACACACCAGGGTCTTCTCATCAAGTCCAAGTCCGGGCCACATCCACCATCTCTGGGGTGGCCCAACTATCCTTTTCTTTGAATCTTCCTGGGTGATTCTGCTATGTAAACATGGCTGAGACCATAGACTACTCACAGGAGACTCCAGCCTGTAGCTCAGAACCATCCAGGACTCAAACTGAGTTCAGGAAGGGAAACTCTACCCCAAGGCCCACCACCTGCAAGATCAGATGAACAGTCCTTGGGAAGACATGGGAGCGGACCCACTGGCATCTGGCCTCTCATGTGACTTTTGTTTCCACTGGGATCATTGTTAATTATTCATCTCCAATCAGATCTGTCACTCCTCAACACCTCGCCAACAGGCAGACAGTGCCCAGGGCCTTTGTGCACAGAAGCTGCCCAGCACTGGACAGGGATAACAGGAGGTTCTGGCAACTTTTGTGGTGGAGGTGGAGGGCGAGCTGGGGGAGGACCCTGCCCAATCCACTGATCTGCTTGTTTTCTCAAGGGCTGGGGCTCCCAACTCCTCAACCCTAGCAGTACAGAATTAGCCTTTGGGGTGCTAACAGAGCCTTTCTAAGGATAGTTCTACTGTGCTCCAATCTAGCAAGCTCCCACGTTTATAGCCAGCAGAAGCATGCATTTTGCATCCCTCAAATATGCCCTGGAATGTTCATAGCAGCATTGTTTGTACTAACCCCCAAACCAAGTTTCCTAGACATAACCGACAGCCAGACCACAGTGGAGTCACAAGGCAGAAGGCCGCACTTGGGATACTGTGTATGTGAACCACAGCCTCACACAGTGAGATGGGGAGGCCCACAAACAGTGTGGAGCCAAGGAAGCCGGCCCCAGAGATGCACACATGGTGTGTTAGTCTAGTTCTCTAGAAGAACAGAACTTAGAGAATGAGAGAGAAACAGACAGATAGACACACAGAGACAGACAGACAGACAGATAGACACACACAGATAGACAGAGAAGCGGGGAGGAAGGAGGGAGGGGGAGAGAGAGAACTGGGATTAGCATGGTTTATAGGCTGTGGTCTAGCTAGTCCAACAATGGCCGTCTATGACTGGAAGGTCCAAGTTCAGTCCATGAAGCTGGATGTCTCAGCTGGTCTTCAGTATACACTAGAATCCCAAAGGAGAAGGCTCTAATGCCAGTGAAGGAATGGACTTGTCAGTGAGAGCAAAAGCAAGCAGAGAGAGAGACAGACAGACAGAGACAGAGAGAGACAGACAGACAGACTTCTTTGTACTTCCATGTCCTTTGTACAGGCTATCAGCATAAGGTGTGGGCCACTTTAAAAGTGGACCTTCCCACCTCAAAAGATTCAGATTAAAAATGGGTCTCCCCCCTTCAAATGATTTAAGAAAAAAAAATACCTCACATGTGCACCTAGCCCATTGGGTTTAGTTAGTTCCCGACGAAGCCCAGTCGACAACCAGGAATAGCCATCACACATGGTAAGAATCCATGGTGTGGCTTCTTAAACACCAGCAGACACAGTGGGATGCATTAGAAGCCAGGCCGCAGCTATGACTATGGGACTTTCGTGTATTTTATACATCAACAAAAAGGGTTAAAAATGCAATAAAACAAAATAAAAAACTTAAGGACTCTGAAGGTGTTCAGAAGTTGGGAGTAGAGGAGGAGTGAGATGCCACAGATTCAAGGGGAGACACACACACAAAGGACCCCTCAGTTATCCCATGCCTACCACCTCCATGAACTTGGCCCCATGTTGCCTATGCCTCAGCATCCCATGGGGCGGCTAAGAACACTTCTGTGGGGAAATCCGGGGCCTTGAGATGGCGCTTTCCACTGCAGAGAAGCCATCAAGGTACAGAGAGACCAGAGTCTGCACAGCCTATCTAGAAGAGCCCTTTGGACTCTAGCTTGGGCCATCTCTCATCAGAACCCGGCAACTATCCCCTCAGCCACTTCTGTTCTGCTCACTGGAGCACTTGCTCTTAAATTCCTCAGCCGCCCTTCGGGCCGCCTGCCTGCCCTGAGGGACCTGGTCTCTAAGAAGCCCACACAAGCTGTGTTAGGTACCTTCTACTTTACTGTGACACTTAAGCTTGGAGAGGGGGATTTGAACTCATGGCTTGAGGGGATACATACAGTTCAGCACACTGGGGGAGGGGTGGAGGCAGGCACCGCGTGGTGATAGGAGCATGTGGCAACTGCCTGTTTCCTGGTGCCGCTTGGAAACGAGGGATGGAGATGGAAGTGATAATGGGCAAGGCCCGCCCTCTAGTGACCCATTTCCTCCAACAAAAGCCCATTATCCCCTGAGGACTCCACAGCGTCCCAAAGAGCGCCACCAGCTGGGGACCGAGTGTTCAGACATGTGAGCCTGGGAGGGACATTTTGTAATAAAATCATAGTGCTGGAGGGTGAGCGGGGACCACCTCTGTCTCAAACTGGTTCTTGTCTTGCCCTCTCCAAGAATGAAGTGGGCAGATGGCAGGGTGTACAAACGGGAGGTGGGTCCTTTCCGACGAACTCAGGATCAAAACGAGATCACACGGATTGCCACGTGGGATTAGAGTTCAACTGGAAAGGCTTTGAACTCTCCATAGCAGTGGGCTGCTAGCCGAGAGCTGTTATGGGGCTTGCATTTCCAGAGCAGCTGGTTCCTGAAGCAGAGGGTCTTGGTGTCTGGAGGCTGAAAATGGCTATGGGAGTGAACTCCCACCCTGAGCTGAAGCCTGGAGTCTCTGAGGCTGAGGGTGCCAGCTGAATGCGAGTAAGCAAATAGGACGAAAACATGGAGCCAATCACGGAAGAGTGGCCAGACCAGTATGGGAGGGGAAGAACCCTGAGCCTACTGCGAGGTCCTCAGGTCTCTGTCTCTGTCATTTCCAGCGGCTGTGGCCACTCTTGCTGGTGACTGGGATTTTTTTTCCCTAGTGCAGCTGCCCAAAACTAACAGCTACCAGCAGCTGGCTTGTTCTCTGGTCCTGAGTTTGCCCATTGTCGGAAAGTGTCAAAACCCTACAGCGGGGTGAGAGCAGCTGTCCAGCCTACCCCCCAATAATATGAGCCCAGAAGGAGAAACAATCCAGAGAGACCCCAGGCCTATAGGATGAGGGACTTCAGCTCTCTATAATTGCCTGTTCTAACCTTTCAAGGGGCTGCAGCCACAGAGGCCCTACAGAATGGGGAGCAACATGGATACTGAGCTTTGAAGCCATTGTGTTCTGAACCAATTTGAGCAGTAAATCATTGGAAATGGGGACTTACTATAACCTGGAGAACCCTGAGAGAAACCCACATCAGGGGGCTCTGAGCACAGAGGGCCCTGAGGAGCCCTCCCTAGGCTGGATGCCCCTGAGGGCACTAGAGAGAGGGGCAGAGCTTCTGCTTGCTGCTGCCAGGATCCTCTGGAGATGGCTTTGGGTGACTCCCCTCTGTGAGCAGTGAGGGTGAGTCAGGAAAGGCCCATGACTGAGAACCAGGATGGCATCCTCTTCTGGTTCAGGCTCAACCCACTAGAGTGGTGATCAGTCACGGCCTGAATTTGACTTGTGAGACCAAAGGAAGCCACTAGTCATCACAGCCCTAGAGAAGCTCTGGGAGCTAATGAGGTTTTACTATTCTAGAAGCTTCTGAGTCACTGCTGAAATGCCATTTCTAAGGCCTAGCAGAATTCAGGGGCATCGTTGTCCTAGCTTACTATACCTTCTACAGTCTCAGGACTCAGGGGTTGGGGCAGCCTACCTGGGTTACAGTTGCTTTTTGACTTGTGAGGATGAGGGACTCTTGATGGATTGCGGGAGCTCATTTTCAGGTTCCTTGTGGCTTTACCCAGCAGGTCTGCATAGAGAGGATGATTAGGACCAAGGGCCTGAGTGCAGGTGTCTGAGATGGTCTGCACTTGGCTGTGGTTGGGGGAGGTCTTTTGCTCCACCCCTTGGTGTTTCTATAAATACCCTAGGGTAGAGACAGGGCCCGTTGGAATAGGTTCCACGCCCACTCGAGGCTATCCTTTATTTTCTATCTGTTTATCTCCACACTCTAAATCCTATCTAATGTTTCCTATTACTCTCACTCATGAGCACTCCAGGGAAATGTGGGGGTGGTGGGTAGCCCCACACACACACACACTGTGGATGATACAGACAGGCAACTTTGGGCCCAGTTCCTGGTGCCTCTGTGTCCTTACAGGGGGCAGAGCAATGGCTCAGAGAGACCCCATGGCTGCAGGTGCCCATTAGGAACCAAAAATATGAGACCGAGGTCAGAGCACTGGGAACATCAAGACATCAGCCCCAAACCTTGAGTCAGAGAGCAGCAGCAGGGACAAGAAGATGGTTCAGCCCTGGGTCAAAGTAACAACCACAACCTTCCAGGAGAGATGGAGGAGAGATGCGGGAGGTAGGAGGTGGGATGTCAGAAAAGCAAGCCAGTCACTGGTCCCCAGGACCTAGGTCCAAAGAATAAAGTCCAGAAAATGGACCCTCCCTGAATATACATGTTCAAACCCTCACGGTTCAAAAATCAGCAAAATTGACTTTTAAAAAACTCTCGCAGCCCTGTGAGCGGAAAAGAATGAGACTCAATGAAATCAAATTGGACAGGCCCCCAGGGCATCACCGCTGATGATGGAAAATTCCAAGTGTCCTCTTTCTCTCACAGATCTCTGATTGAGGACGCCCGCAGCAGCTGGGTGCCCTAACAACGCCCAAGGGCCTCAGGGCCAGGGACATCTGGTGGGGGCAGGGCAGGGAGGAAATGAACTCTGGGGTCAGACAGACCTGGGTTCATCCCTCATTTGCCACTGTTAAGCTTAAATTGGCCCAGGTTGCTTCTGTGGAGACAATTGCCTGATTTATAAATTGGCTTGGGGCAGCTCCTATCCCAGAACAGCCAGAGCTCAAGGGACATGATGAAGACTCAGCTCTCAGTGGGCGTCCACTTTAGAAACCTAAAGCCAGGAGAAATAGTTTTTCAATTCCTATCACGATCTCATCGTTAAATGCTATTTGCCCGGTCTTCTAGAAAATTCTTCCCTCTGAAAGTGGAAGAAACTATCTTAGGGGTCAGTGGCCCATCATTCCCACCTAAGAAGGATGTTGGTATCAATGTGATGTTCTGGGTCCCTTGCCTGCTTCAGGGTTAGCGTTCCTTCTCTGACCCAGAATCCCTCAGGTCTTCCACAGGTCAGCCCCCCCACACACACACACACACACTGGAACCCACAATAGAAGGTGTTATCTCCTATTCTGGAGCTTTCAGAGTTGCCCCTGGAACCAGGGCGTTGGCACAGAGAACATGCAGGGGGAGAAAACATGTGTAGAAGGAAGAGAAAGAAAAGTGATAAAAGATAGGAAAGGCAGAGAAGAGAAGTTGGGACCTTCACAGGGTCATTTCTCTTCCTCCGCCCAGTGGCCTCTACACCCAGGAAGTTGTCAGCCATGTTGGCAGACTCCAAAGCCTGTGGCTGGTCCAAGCCACTTTCAAAGCCTCCTGCTTCAGGCCCCTCTCACCAGGCCTCCTTGAAGGCCAGGCCTCAGGCCTGTCTGAAGAAGGAAGCCTGCCAGAGGAGGACCATTCCACAGAGACAGGGCTTTGGAATCTGATTGATGGGTTTGGGTTTGAATCTCACTCAGCTACTTTGGTCAGCCAAACCCGGCCCATCTCCTCACCTGGGGTTGGAGACACACACTCCTTCCGTTTGCAGGTTAAATGAGCCCGTGGACACAACCCTTTGCAAAGGACCTTGGGTGCCACAGTGGCTCCTGCACAGTGGTCCTAAGTCAGTGACTGCAGAGAAGCAGGGGAGATGATCAGGCCCAGGACTCCTAAGGGCTCTGTACCACCATCTCCTGCTTTGGACCTGGGTATTTACACTATTGGAGTCACATTTTTTAAAAAAGAGGGGTGGGGGGCTGGGGAGATGGCTCAGCACATACTGCTCTTTCAGCGGGCCTGAGTTCAGTTCCCAGCACCCGCATCAGGTGGTTTACCCTGCTGTAACTCCAGCTCCAGAGAATCCACCACCTCTGGCTTCCAAGGGCACCCACACACACTTCTGTGTACATAACACCCCCCCACACACACACACCTGGCACACACATATACACATAATTTAAAAATAATCTTTAGAATTTGGGTGATAGCATGAGGACTTGTGTTTGGTCCCTAGAACCCACACTTTGAAAACTGGGCATGGTGGCACATGCTTATTTATAATCCCTATGCCGAGACAGGTGCTGGCCCTGGGACTCACTGGCCAGCCAGCCTACTTGGCAAGCTTCAAGCCAGAAACCCTGTCAAAATACCATGAGTGGAGCTTGAAACATGACAACGGAAGTTGTTCTCTGGCCACCACACTCACCTGTGTGTGTGTGTGCATGCGTGCGCGCGCGCACACACACACACACACACACACACACATGAAGAATCGGACTCAGGAAGCTGAGGGCAGGCCTGAGAACGTGCATTTCTCACAGCACCCAGCGAGAAGGACAACACCAGCTTTCTTCCATGGAGAGAGAAGAGCTATCTCCTGGCTAATCCCTGCATCCCTGGGCCAGCCTGCCTGGGCTATTCAGCAGCCTTGAATGGCAGGGCCTCCCTGCCCCACAGCCCAAGTGCAGCAAGCTGCTTAGACTATGGAGTACAATACCGCTTGGGGTCAGGACCCCTGTCCTCTGAAAGCATCCATGGGCTGCAGCTGGGAGGCTATTGTTTCCCACTCAAAGGGAAAGTGTCATTAGTGCCCTGTGCAATGGGAAAGGGGAAGGGAGCTGGGCTTGTGTTAATAATATTCCTTCCTTAATGGGCTGAGCAAGACCCTGTGTGTGGACCTCGGGGTAGGGGGTAGGGGGTGGAGGGTGGGGTGGGCATGCCAGGAGGCTCTCCTGTCTCACCCTTCTGCCTCGCTCACCTGGTCCTCAGCACTCCTGGGTCCATTTCCCTCCCAGGAGCCCAGGTTTTGCTGGGCTTAAAACAGTGTGTTGTTTCCTGGTTTTGCAGGCTGTAACCCCAAGGGACAAGGTGCTGATAGGGCCCCTCTCCTTCCAAAGCCTCTGTGGAGTACTTCTTGTCTCCTTCAGCTTCCAGTGGCTGAATGAAAAGATAGATAGATAGATAGATAGATAGATAGTTAGTTAGATAGATAGATAGATAGATAGATAGATAGATAGATAGATAGATAGATAGGAAAGGGCATAACTGCTCCTAGGTATGGTGGAGGAGAAATTTAGTGTGTGTGTGTATGTGTGTGTGTGTGTGTGTGTGTGTGTGTGTGTG
>CABHPR010155174.1:0-29173 GCA_902168415.1 Peromyscus melanophrys
ACAATGGAATATTACTCAGCTGTTAAAAACAATGACATCATGAAATTTGAAGGCAAATGAATGGAACTAGATAAAATCATCCTCAGTGAGGTAACCCAGATCCAGAAAGACAAACATGGTATATACTCACTCATAAGTGGATACTAGCTGTAAAGCAAAGGATAACCAGGCTACAAGCCACAGACCCAGAGAAGCTAGGTAACAAGGAGGGCCCAAAGAGGAATGCATGGATTTCCCCCAGGAAGGTGAAATAGAAGAGATCTCCTTGGTAAACTAGGGGCAAGTGGGGATGGGAACATGAGGGATCAGGTTTGGGCAGGATAGAGGGGGAGAGGTAGTTATTTTTTTTTACTCTTTCAGGGCCTGCTACACAAATCCCAAATAAATACATGGAGACTTATTATTTATGAATGCCTGTCCTTAGCTTGGCTTGTTTCTAGCCAACTTTTCTAACTTAAATTATCCCATTTCTCTTTAACTACATTTGCCTCTGGGCTTTTTACCTTTCTTTATTCTTTTTTTTTAAGATTCATTTATTATGTATACAATATGCCTGTATGCCAGAAGAGGGCACCAGATCTCATTATTGATGGTTGTGAGCCACCATGTGGTTGCTGGGAATTGAACTTAGAACCTCTGGAAGAACAGCCAGTACTCTTAACCTCTGAGCCATCTCTCCAGCCCACCTTTCTTTATTCTATATATCTTTCTTTCCTTCTTACTCCATCGCTGGGTGGCTGGGTGGCTGGCCCCTGGCATCCTCCTCCTCTTCTCCTTTTCTCACTCCTCACTCTCTTCCCTATTTTTTCTCTTTGCCTACAGCTCCACCTATTTCTTGCTCCTGCCTAGCTATTGGCCATTCAGCTCTTTATTAGACTAATCAGGTGTTTTAGGCAGGCAAAGTAACACAGCTTTACAGAGTAAAGTAACACAGCTTTACAAATGCAACATAAAAGAATGCAACACATCTTTGCATCATTAAATATTCCACAGCATAAACAAATGTAACATATCTTAAATTAATATTCAACAACAGGGAGAGTAATGAAAGAGGTGTCTTGATGGGAGGGCATTTCAGGGTCAGGTAGAAACCTGATGCAAGAGAAAGTCCCACGAATTTACAAGAATCCCCAGCCTAGACTCCTAGCAATAGTGGATAGGTAGCCTGAATTGGCCATCTCCTGTAATCAGATTGGTGACTACCCTAAATGCCATCAGAGATCCTTCATCCAGCTACTGATGGAAACAGATGCAGAGATTCACAGCCAAGGACTGGGCCGAACTCTGGGAATCCTGTTGAAGAGAGGGTGGAAGGATTGGAGGAGCCAGAGGGGTCAAGGTCATCACAAGGGAACCCACAGAAACAACTAACCTGGGGTCATAGGAGCTCACAGACTCTGAACCGACAGCTAGGGAGCCTGCATGGGACCGATCTAGGCCCTCTACATATATGTGACAGTTGTATAATTTGGTCTACTTGTGGGACTCCTAGCAGTGGGAACAGGGCATGTCCCTGAGACTTTGGACAGCTTTTGGGAACCTATTTCTCATACTAGGTTTTCTTACCAAGCCTTAATATGAGGGGAGGAACTTAGTCCTACCTCAACTTGATATGCCATGCTTTGTTGACACCCATGGGAGGCCTGCCCCTTTCTGAACAGAAACAGAGGAGGAGTGGATTGTGGGGGCGGAGGGGAGGTGGGAGAGGAAATGGGAGGAGAGGAGAGAAGGGAAACTGTGGTCAGGCTGTAAAATAAATGAATAAATTTGATTTTTAAAAAAATGAAAAAAGAGAAAAAAATTACATCAAAAAAGATATTAAAAAAAAGAATATGCCGGGCGGTGGTGGCGCACGCCTTTAATCCCAGCACTCGGGAGGCAGAGCCAGGCAGATCTCTGTGAGTTCCAGGCTAGCCTGGACTACCAAGTGAGTTCCAGGAAAGGCGCAAAGCTACACAGAGAAACCCTGTCTCGAAAAACCAAAAAAGAAAAAAAAAAGAATATCCAGGTGCCAATAGATGCTACTGATGATTGTGTAATACTTTTAGTATGTTTAATATTGAACTGTAGGCTTAAAATGATTAAAATGGCAATTCAATATATATTTTACTATAATAAAAAGACTTATCTAAAACCTTTAGTTAAAATATGAGAAAAAAGATCTGGAAATTTAAAAAAAATCTTTATGAAGACAAATGCCTGCATAAAGAAATAAAATAGATCCAGGTGTGGCCGGGCGTTGGTGGCGCACGCCTTTAATCCCAGCACTCGGGAGGCAGAGCCAGGCGGATCTTTGTGAGTTCGAGGCCAGCCTGGACTACCAAGTGAGCTCCAGGAAAGGCGCAAAGCTATACAGAGAAACCCTGTCTCGAAAAACCAAAAAAAAAAAAATAGATCCAGGTGTAATGGCATATTCCTTAATCATAACACATGGGAAGGTGCTTGCTGTATAGCAAGTCTAAGGCCACAGCTGTATAGCAAGTTCACGGTCAACCTGGACTACATGAAACTATGAAAAGCAGAAAGAAAGGTAGAATGGAAGATAGGGAAGGAAGAGAGAGAAAGTGAGGGAGAAAGAAAGATTCAGAGAAAACCCAGCACTCAGGAGGCAGAGGCAGGTGGATCTCTGTGAGTTCAAGGCCACACTGATCTACATAACAAGTTCCAGGCCAGCCAGAGTCACATGGTGAGACCCTGTCTCAAAAATGCAAACAAAACAAAACAAAATAAAAAGATTCAAAGAAAGGAGGACAAAAAGACCATAAAGGAAAAAATGAAAACAAAGGAAATAAAGAGGGGGAAGGAAGGAGAGTCAGTTGGCTAAATTGTACATTCACATTTCTATAGTGCAAAATAAGAATTCATGTTAGGTATATTCAATCCGTCTGTCTGTCTATCTGTCTGACATACTAGAAAGCAAATCTAGAGCCATGTTCATGCAGGCACTGCACAGCTTTATCCCTAGCCCTCACTTTCGGTTTATTTAAATTTTTGAAATAGTAGCTCCACAAATTTCCTAGGCTGTGTTTGAATTCACTCTGTAGCCTAATCAAGCTCTGAATTTGTAATCCACTTGTCTCCACCAAAGTATCTGGGATGACAGGCCAGTACCACCAGTCCTAGCTTTAGATCTGAACAGTTTTGAAAACTTTTTGATCATAAATTATCAGTCTAAAATATTAATGTAAGGGGCTCCATGGTATTGTTCATTCCAGTATATCATATCTAAAAATATTTACAGATCTAAATAATACTTTGACCAAATGATCAAAATTACAATTATCAATAAGAGGCAATAAGACACCTTGTGGATATGTACATCACTTACCCAGTAATTCAGACAAAAAAAAAACCCTTGGAACATTCTATAAAATAATGTCATGATATGATATATCTTCTTCAAAATGTCGATGTGATCAAAGAAAAAAAATCTAAGCATGATGGCACATGCCCAGAATCCCAGTACTTGGGAAGCAAAAGCAAGACAATTGCCACAAGTTAGAGGCCAGTAGAGTCTATAAAGCAAGTTCCAGATCAGCCAAGACTCTGTAGAGAGACTGTGTCTCAGAATAGAAGAAAGGAACAGAGCAGAGAAAGGCTTATGGGAACTATTCCAGATCAAAGGAAATGAAAGAGCTATGACAAATAAATTCAATATGTCATCTTGGCTACAGCCTACAACAGAGAATAACTACTCCAACAAAGACTGTTTTAGGATGAATTTGAAATACAGATCAGAGACTAAAGTACTGCATTAATATTAAATTTCCTCTTTTTTGTTGTTGTTGTTTTGCAGTACTAAGGGCTGAACCTAGGGTCTCATGCATACTGGATAAGTACTCTACCACTAAGCTATACTACCAGGCCAAATTTCCTATATTTGAATAACAATATACATATATAGGTTTCAAACTTAAAGCTTCAGTGGAAAACTGTGAAAATCATATCTTCACTAGATATTATAGAGCTAAAGAAAAAAGAGCTGCATATAAATGCTATAATCTAGTTTACGAACATATTTCTTGAAAAAGTCTGGGTTTGCAACTCTAAAACTACCTCATGTATATACTAGAATTGGACAGGTGAACATATTGTTAGGTTTATATATTAAGGTACAAGAAAATATGATATATGCAACTTAATTTCAAATGTGTTTGTAGAGAGAAACAGTTATATAAATACAAGTATATAAAATAAGAGAGGAAATGGCCAGACATGGTGGTGCACGCCTTTAATCCCAGCACTCAGGAGGCAGAGGCAGGCGGATCTCTGTGAGTTGGAGGCTGGCTTGGTCTACAGAGCAAGTTCCAGGAAAGGCGCAAAGCTACACAGAGAAACCCTGTCTCGAAAAAACGGGGGGGGGGAGGGAAGGACAGAGACAGAGACAAGAGAAGGGGCTGGGGAGAAACAGGGCCACTGTGACAAATGTTAAATAAACCTAGGTCAAAGGGCATATAAGACATCTTGGTGTTGTTGCTATTTCCTACAAGCTTGAAATCATTTCAAAGTAAAATGTTAGCCTGAAGCTTTTAGTCACTACATGGAAGACACCACTTATATAACCAGAAATGCTCATACTGGGAAGAAAAAAAAGTGTCTGTATTGATCCTTGAAAGTTGGGGAACACAGTGGCCAGAGTCATAATTGATCTTCATTTTTAGTAGGGCATGGCTCTATTTATCTTAGTCAAATATTTATCATAAATACTCTACAAAGTGAGGTGGAGTGAACCACAAATGAACCCTAAAACGAAAGAGCAAATTTCAAGGAGAAACAGAATATGTGCATTGTCTCAGAGCATCTCTCCTGATATGCTTTAACTATAAAGGGAGAAGTAGCAATTTGACAGTAAAGAAACTGTAGATTCCAATTTAAACAAGGAATCAAGGTATATGTCTAGTAATAAGACCTACCAAAATCATATCCCCAATAAATTGCTAAAAAATATGCATCATCATTTTTTACCATTCTTGCCCCAAAATGCACAATTTTATTTGAACCACAAAAAAAAATCAAACAAAGCCAGATATGGTGGCTTGTAGCTGTAAGTCCAGCATTCAGGGGGTGGGGGTAGGAAGATCAAGAACTCAAGGTCATCCTCAACTACATAGCGAGTTTGAGGCCAGCCTGGGCTACATGAGTCAGACTATGTAAAAAAAAAAATCAGACAAACTGAAATTGAGAGACATTCTAAAAAATAAATGGCCCATATTTTTCAAAAATATCATGAAATACAAAATTAAACTGTTACAGACTGGGCCAGACTCAATCCAAATTAAAACTAAATGCAATAAGGGATTCCAGACAGGATCCTACATCAGAAATAGACTGCCAGTAGAAAAACTTGATGAAGTCAGGGGTGGTGTCACATGACTTTAGTCCCAGCACATGGGAAGAAGAGACAGGAAGAGCTCTGCCTGGTCTACACTGTGGGATCCAGGACAGGCAAGGGCTGTATAGAGAGATCCTGTTTAAAAAGAATTAAAGAGCCGGGCAGTGCTGGCGCATGCCTTTAATCCCAGCACTCAGGAGGCAGAGCCAGGCAGATCTCTGTGAGTTCGAGGCCAGCCTGGTCTACAGAGTGAGTTCCAGGACAGGCTCCAAAGCTACACAGAGAAACCCTGTCTCGAAAAACCAAAAAAAAAAAAAAATTTTAAAGAAAAAAAAAAGAAGAAAGACAAACTGATGAAATTCAAATGCAGTTATGTAGTAATGAACCAATGCCACCCCAACTGTTATTTTTTTCTTCAGGTTTTGCTTTGTTTTTTGTTTGTTTGTTTGTTTGTTTGTTTGTTTGTTTGTTTGTGATAAGGTATCAGGGTTTCACCATGCAGGATGGCCTCAAACTTGAAGTGAACTATCTGTCCTTGTTTCTTGAGTACTGAGATTCCAAGCATGCACTACCTTGCCTTGAACTCTGCTATAGTTTGAACGAGAATGGCCCCACAGACTCATATATGTGAATGATTAGTCTGCACTTGGTAGAATTGTTTGCCAAGGATTAGGAGGTGTGGCCTTACTGGAGGAAGTGTGGCACTGGGGGTTAGCTTTAAGGTTTTAAAAGCCCACACCAGAGCCTGGTCCATTCGGTAGGGACAGGTCAAAGCCCCTCCCCCTGCCTCAAGGCTGTGAAAGGTGTCCCATCATAGGTAGTAGGCTCCAAAAAGCCAGCTCATGCACCAGGGATAGATCCTGATCCTACTGCCAGGGGGCTCCTTGCCTTCTTGTAAGAGAGAATAGGGGTGGGTAGGTAGGGGAAGTCTGGTGGGGTGGGAGGAGGAAAGAGGAGGATCTGTGATTGGTATATAAAATAAATAAATAAATCCCTTAATTTAAAAAAAAAAAAAGCCCAAGCCGGGCGGCGGTGGTGCACATCTTTAATCCCAGCACTCGGGAGGCAGAGCCAGGCAGATCTTTGTGAGTTCCAGGCCAGCCTGGTCTACAGAGCGAGATCCAGGAAAGGCGCAAAGCCACACAGAGAAACCCTGTCTTGAACAACCAAAAAAAAAAAGCCCCACACCATTCCAGTTAGCTTTCTGTCTGCCTCCTGGGTTGTTGCCTCGACATGTAAACTCTCAGCCATTGCTCTAGTGCCATGCCTGCCTGCCTGCTGTCATGCTCCCTGCCATGCTGGTCATGGATTCACCCTCTCAAACTGTAAACAACTAAATGTTTTCCTCTGTAAATTGCCTTGGCCATGGCTTGGTCACAGCAGTAGAACAGTAACTAAGACAAGTTCAATCTGCTACTCTTTTTTTAAAGATTCATTTTTATGTACTTGTGTGTGTATATATATGTGTGTGTGCCTGTGTGAGCTTCTGTGTGCCGTGTGTGCAGATGCCCTTGGAGGCCAGAGGACATTGGATCACCTGAAACTAGAATTATAGGTGGTTGTGAGCCAACTGATACATGTGGTAGGATTCTACAAGAGAAGTAATCACTCTTAACAGCTGAGCTATCTCTCCTGCCCCTCAATTCTTTCGTTCTTGATAATGGTGCTATGTTTATATACAGAGCTAACACTAAGGAAGTAAAGTGTGGGTTAAACTACAACTTTTCTATAGGTCATTTTCTTTAAACTCATCTCTTAAGTGACTAAGTGAATACATGAACGTTCATCTCTACCCTCACTCAGAACTCCACTAGAAATAGTAATACAGGGCTCTTTCTTTAAAAAAAAAAAAAAGCTTAAACCTAGAAGCATAAGAGAAGGAAACAGAGAGCAAATTATATGGCTGGGAAACTAACATATAAAGGTGACAGGAAGAAGGTTAATTCATACAACACAGTGGGGGAGTATCCAGACCTCTCTGAGGGGTAGTTAGAGTTGGAGGCAGAAGGATGAACCTAAGACATCAGGATTTTAGGTAGCATTCTGGGAACACAGCCCCACTACCACTTAGCAAGTCTCTTACTCTTACTAAAGGAGCCACTTTAGGCTTAGATTTTCCATTTTCACTCAAACATTAAAAAACAAATAAGGCAAACTAAGTGTTGAAGGTTTCCTAGCAATGCTTCGAGTTTAGAACCAGACATCTGTCCACCTTTTGGATGCGGAGTGGCCAATGTCCACACTTGGCAGTGCTGTCCTCCTGCCCTCCACCTCATTCGGTGGGCGACAGCACACTTCTTAACAGCATCCATAACCAGCAACTGGACCTGTCAGTATTCAGCTCCACAGTTATGTAAAGCTAGCCTGTTTCGACATCTGCTCTGGAACCTTGATGACTCCCCATACACCCAGACCCTTGGCTCCTATCTTTTCTCAAGCCACTAACAGCCAGTCTGAAAGCTTCAGTGCCAATTAAGATACCATAAATCATGAAACATCCTAATTTTAGAGAGGCAGGCTGCATTCAAAATGGGTGAAACTATCAGATCTGGTGGCAAATGCCTGTAAATCCAGCACTTATAAGGCAGAAGAAAGAGGGCTGCCCAAGTCTGAGGCCAGCCTTGGGCTACATTCTATGATCCTGTCTCAAAAACAAACTAACAAGACAAACCAACAGAAGGAACAGAGCCCAAGAGAAGGCACAAGAACAGAGATCCACTTTGTTTTATCTTATTATATTTTATTTTATTATATTTTATTATCTTTTCTAATGAGAGGGAGAAAGGGAGTGGATCAGGAGGGGAGGGGAGGTGGGGAGGAATTGGGAGGAGGGGAAGTTATAACCAGGATATACTGTATGATAAAAAAAAAAACTATTTTCAACAAAAGGGGGAAAATGAGCTAACAAGATTCAAAGATGAACCAAGCAGGAGATATTAAATCAGAGGCAGAGCATTTGACTAGTTTGTGCAAGGCCCTGGGATCAATCCTCAAAGCCTCCAAAACCTTTTTTGAAAAAATTTTGAATAGATAAAACAGGACATGCATGTTAGCACACACACCTTTAATCCCAGCATTTATCACCCAAACACTAAAAGGGAAATAAAGCAAAACTAAGTGTTCAAGGTTTCCTACAACTCTAAATTCACATTTATAATCAGACATCTGCCCACCTTTTGGATGCACAATGGGCAATTTCCAGATGTGGCAGTTCTGTCCTCTGTGACATCCACCTCATTAAGTGGATCTCTATGAGTTCAAGGCTAGCCTGTTCTAAACAGTGAGTTGCAGGTGGGCTGGGACTGTATACTGAAACGATTTCTCAAAAATAAATAAATGAAACAAATCACGACATTATGGTACTCAAATGATGGCAGAAATATATCTCAATGAGGTAGAACTCACAGTCAAATATATACACTTACATTTACAACTGATTGTAGACAGAGTTCCAAAAGAATGTGATAGAACAAGGGGTGGTGGTACATTCTCAAGCCCCAGCACTGGGGAGGTGGCAGCTAGAGGATCAGAAGTTTAAGGTCATCCTTAGCTACAAAGCAAGTTCAAGGCCAGCCTGGGATACATGAGATTCAGAATAACAAAGTCAACAAATGGTCCTAAAACAATTACAGGCCCATGTACAAAAGAATAAATCTGAACCATTACTTCACAGAATATAGACAATTTAACTCAAAATGGATTTTAAAAAAAACTTCAACACATGAACTACAAACACACAGAAAAAAAAAGTAGATGTAAATCTTTGTGACCACAGATTAGGCAATGGTTTCTTAAACATAATACCAAAGGCCAGTGAGATGATGGGTGAGTGTGTAAAGGTGCTTGCCACCAAGCCTAAAAATCTGAGTTTGATCCCCAGGACCCACATGAGAGAAAGAGAGAACCAATTTCTGAAAATTGTCCTCTGTTCTCTATAGCTGGAAGTTTTCCTATGTCCCTCAGCCACTTGGTCCCAAACAAACACACAGAGGCTTATTATTAATTACAAACGGTTCAGTCTATGGCTCAGGCTTATTGCTAGCTAGCTCTGACACTTTAAATTAACTCATTTCTATTAATCTATATTTTGCCACGTGGCCATGGTGTTACTGTCTGCTGGCATCTTGTTCCTTGGGCAGCTGGATGGCATCTGCCCATGACTCCACCCTTCTTTTGCCCTTCTTTTCTCCCTGTCTCTCTGTTTGGATTTCCCACCTGGCTCTTATCCTGCTTTACTATAGGCCAAAGCAGCTTTATTTATTAACCAATGGGAGCAACATAAGTTCACAGCATACAGAAAAACCATCGCACAGCAGATCTCTGCATGTGTACCCTTCCCAACACTCAAATAAATAAATATAATTTAAATTCTTTAAGTGTTGTGGAATATTATTTTAACTAGGCAAAGATGTGTTACATTTGTTTATGCTGCTGAATATTACTTTAACTATGTGAAGGTGTATTACATTTGTTTTTGCTGCCTTTGTTAACAATGTAAAGATGTGTTGCATTTGTTTAATTATATAAAGATGTGTTGCTGTTTCAACTTCCCTGCCTAAGGCACCTGATTGGTCTAACAAAAAGCTGAACAGCCAATAGCTAGGCAGGAGAAGGATAGACAGGGCTGGTGGGCAGAGAGAATAAATAGGAGGAGAAATCTAGGCTCAAGAAGAAGAACGAAGAGAACAGGGGAGAAAGAGAGGGAGATTCCCAGGGCCAGCCAGGCAGCTGCCAGCCAGCAGACACAAAGTAAGACATACAGAAAGAAAAGGTAAAAAGCCCCAAGGCAAAACTTAGATAATGGGAAACAAATTAAAAATAGAGCTAAGGCTGAGCATTCATAACTAATAAGAAGTCTCCATGTCATGATTTGAGAGCTGGTTGGTGGCCCAAAAGAATGCCTAGTACATTTAAGAGTTTAAGTGTTTTTAAGAAAGCTTTTAAGAGCTAGGCATGGTGGCACACACCTTTAATCTCAGCACTTGGGAGGCAGAGGCAAGCGATCTCTGTGAGTTTGAGGCCAGCCTGGTCTACAGAGTGAGTTCCAGGACAGCTAGGACTGTTACACAGAGAAACCCTGTCCCGAAAATCAAAAAAAAAAAAGAAAGAAAGAAAGACAGTTTTTTTATTAAACTTTTTTAAGATTTATTATGTATACAGTATTCTGTCTGCATGTATACCTGCAGGCTAGAAGAGAGCACCATATCTCACTACAGATGGTTGTGAGCCACCATGTGGTTGCTGGAAATTGAACTCAGGACTTCTGGAAGATCAGTCAGTGCTCTTAACCACTGAGCTATCTCTCCAGCCTGAAATAAAGAAAGTTTTTAAGAAAGACACCAAAAACACAAAGGACAAGAAACAATTTTTCTTTTTTTTTTTCCAGAGCTGAGAACCGAACCCAGGGCCTTGTGCTTGCTAGGAAAGCACTCTACCACTGAGCTAAATCCCCAACCCCGACAAAAAACAATTTTAAGTCCTCATCAAAACTTAAAACTTCTTATTTCAAAGGACATCAGAAAGAAAAAAAGGTCAAATTAAAGAATGGGAGAAAAATTTTACAAATCATTTATCTGAATATATTTTACAAGCCTTACAATTCAAGCAATAAAGAAAAGCAATACAATTGTTCAAATGGACAAGCAATCTGAATGCATATATGTCTACAGAAGATGCATACAAGGCTGGGGATGTAGCTCAGTCAGTGCTTTCCAAGAACACACAAAGCACTGGGTTCCATCCTCAGAACCACATAAATTGTATGTGGTGGTGCACACCTGAAATCCCAGCACTTGGGAGGTATAAGCAGGAGGATCACAAGTTTGAGACCATCTTCTACTACAGCTAGCTTTAGAGACCAGCCTGGAAGACATAAGACACTATCTCAAAAAAAGTGAACATATGGCTGGGCGTTGGTGGCAGCACATGCCTTTAGTCCCAGGAGGCAGAGGCAGGCGGATCTATGTGAGTTCAAGGCCAGCCTGGGCTACCAAGTGAGTTCCAGGAAAGGTGCAAAACAACACAGAGAAACCCTGTCCTGAAAAAAAAAAAAACAAAAAAAAATAGTGAACATATACAAGTAGCCAGTAAGTATATAAGGAGACCCTCAAGGCTAGGTATGGTGGTATACACCTGTAATCCCAGGACCCAGGAGGCTGAGGTAGGAGTATTACTGTGAGCTCAAGGACAGCCTAAGGTACATAGTGACTTCTAGACCAGTATGGGCTACACTATGAAACTGTCTCAAAACAACTAAGTGAAAGAGGAATGGAAGCCATCTAGGGACTACCTACAGTATGAGTCAGGAATGGTGGTACATGCTTATAATCCCAACACTCAGGAAACAGAAGCAAGAATATCACTGCAAGTTCTAGGCTAGCCTGGTCTACAAAAGAGGTACATTGTTCCAAAAGCATTAAGCACAATGACCTACCATTACACACACAGTAGGCTAGCTAAATTCAAAACAGACAATAACAACTATTAACAAGGATGTGGAGAAATGAGAAATGAGAAGCTTCACACGAGTGGTGAGAATTATGACACTTCAACAGCTTTGCAAAAGAGTCTGGGAGTTCTTCAAAAGAGTATCCACAGAGTTAGAACGTGATATAACTCCACTCCATGTATAATTTCAAAACAACATGTCCACGCAAACGCACCCACAAATGTTCACAGCAGCACTATTCACAACAACCAAAAGGTAAAACTAAAACAAATGCCTATCAATTGATGAATCAACAAATAAAATGTAATATATCTATAACAAGGAAATATGACTGGGTTATACAAAATACTAATACATGCTACAACATAGATGAACCTTGAAAACAGGCTACATGGAGCTGGTCAGTGTCAAGTAATTGTATATTATGTGACTGCATTTCTTTTTGTTTGTTTTTCTTAAAACAGACTTTTGCTCTACATCCCCAGAAGGACTTGAAATCACTATGTACCCCAGATTAATCTCAAACTTGTAGTGATGCTCCTGCCTCAGTTTCCCATGTGCTGAGATCATGACTTCACGATTTTGCTCAACTTTATGATTTCATTTCTATGAGATGTCCAGAATAGGCAAATACATAGACACTTAAATAGCCTCTGTGGCTGTCTAGGACAGTAGGATTGGAAGTCACCACTAAGGACTCTGGGAATTCTTTTGGGAGTGATGGAATTATTCTATAATTAAATATTGGTTACAGCTGTACAACTCTGTGGCCGGGCGTTGGTGGCGCATGCCTTTAATCCCAGCACTCGGGAGACAGAGGCAGGCGGATCTCTGTGAGTTTGAGGCCAGCCTGGGCTACCAAGTGAGTTCCAGGAAAGGCGCAAAGCTACACAGAGAAACCCTGTCTCGAAAAACCAAAAAAAAAAGGAGGAAACTCTGTGACTATAGTAAAACCATTGACTTGTATACTTTAAATGTGCAAGTTTTATGGGATAGGGGTTACAACTCAAAATATCATTGTTATTTTTCAATGGAAAAATGAGAAAAATATTTTAAATTGCATAGATGTTCCAAATTTAATTATGTAAAGCAAATTAAGTTCAATCTGATGAGTGGGAAGTATGTTATCTAAATCATGTGTGTGATTTATTAAATTAAAAATTCACCTCAGTCCAGGTGGCTAAATTCAGATTATTAAACTGTCAATGTTTATATGCTGGTTGAAAGCCCAAAAGCAGAAAGCAATATGGTTAGAAATAAAAAGAGGTGGAGAGATTACAATTACTGTTCTAGCAAAAGAAGCATATTAACTAGCGAGATGATAAAGTGCATTACTCTCAGCCTCACTGGGAAGGGTAGTAAAGATTTATGATTAAAAACTAATATGGGTACAGAAAGAAAAGTGAAACCAAGCATATTTGAGATAGGCCATAGTACACAGAACTAAGTTTAGTGGACGAAATGGAAAAATGGACCAAATGAGAATGTATGTACTTAAGAAATGCATATCATCTGTTTTGACTCTTCAGTACAACCTCTCATTCTAGATGGAGATTACCAAGTGGGAGCAGCAAACTTTTCCCGAAAGCACTTCAGGCCCTGCTAGCTTTCTGGTCTCTGCCACAGTTACTCAACTCCGCCACAATCATACAAAAGCAGCCGTGAGCTATACGGAAACAGATGAGTGTGATTATGTTCCCATAACACTTTGCAAATAAAAGCTGAAATCTAGATTTCATCCAATTGCCACATGCCACAAATTACTTTGCTTACAAAATTTAAGAACAATTTTAAAGGGCAGGAGAGATGGCTCAGAAATTAAGATCACTGACAGTTCTTCCTGAGGACCCAGGTTCAATTCCCAGCCCCAACATGGCAGCTCATAATGTCTGTAACTCCAGTTCAGGGGATCCAGCATCCTCACACAGACATATGTGTAGGCAAAACACCATGCACATAAATTAAAAATAAAGTATTTAAAAAATATTTTAAAACTATTTTTAAAAAGAGCCATTTTAAGATGTAAGACCCACTGGACTCACAGACCACTATGGAAAAATAAGTGGCAGATGAATTTGGCCCACAGACAGTATTTCTCCAACTCTTGATAGAAGAATATTTTTAGACTTTCAGTATAACAAACACTTCAACACAACCAAGTCTTACACTGCACAAAACTACTTACTCAAAAAATAAAAACTTACCCAAAACAGCAAGGATGTCTCCTTCAGGAAATACTGATAAAATGTTTATAAGAATTAATGAGTTAATACACAAGAGTCCTAAGAGTAGTTATGGCATACACAGAAAGCCAGTCAACCAATTTTCTGATGTTATTTTTGAGATATATTTATTTTTATTTTATGTATATGAATGCTTTGTCTGCCCCTGGAATAGGGATTATAGATGGTTGTAAGCCACCATGTAAGTGCTGAGAATCGAACCCAGGTCTTTTGCAGTAGCAGCAAGCCCTACCCCTACCCCATGTTCTATATTCTTAACAACAAAGCATTATGTGTACTGACTCTAACAGAAAAGACAAAAGCAGTGATTCTGTCTCTGTAGTCATGCAGTGCATATAAGAACTAGAGCTGCTTCTTTTAGTGTAAAACTCCCATCTTTGGCATTTTCTCAAGAAGGTCTCTAAAATTCTCAAAACTATAGTACATTTTATTTCAGTACCAGGAAGCTGTTGTTTACATATAAGAAAAATTTCTAAAAGAAAGATAAGAAAATGGCAAATTGTTTGCATGGTGCTACTCTAAGAATTTGCCCAAAGGATTTTTTTTTTAAGAAAAAATAAGATTAGGATCAGATTCCAACCTTGGCTAAATGTGTGAAGCCAATACTAAAATCATCAGGGAGAGCTGACCTTTCCAAAGGAGCTGTTCCATGTCAGAAGCCACGGAAGTTACTGCTTGATAATATCTCAAAGCACATCTGTCCCACCTGAACAGTTCCTACTTCTTGGTTTAGAAGTACAAAGTGCTTAGGCAGAACCCTGTGTTCTTAGAGCAGGGCTTCTTCAACTTTTGCCACTCACGACCTTTTTGCCCAAGAAATGTTTACATAACCCCAAGTATATAGGTATACTAAATAGTATTACAATTCAAAGATTCACTGATAATAAATCACAAGTAATCTTAATTTAAAATAACTATTTGTATACTCATAATTCTACCATTTGTTCAAGACAAAAGCAAATTGGCAAACTAATGCAATGGATATACTTGTCTGTTTTTACATAAAAATTAAATTCTGAGGAATATTTGATACTACAGGACACAGAGCACCTTAACACTTTACAGAGATGATCATTGTCAATTCTGAGAATGCGGAATACATAAAAATGTAGTACAACATGGAAAAGGTTTAAATTTTAAATTTTTTTAAAAATTCTACCCTAATCCAAGCCAAAATTCATTGGACAATTTTTATGCAATTCAAAGTGGCAATTCAATTTCTAAAATCAACATTCATTCGTGTGTGTGTGTGTGTGTGTGTGTGAGAGAGAGAGAGAGAGAGAGAGACAGAGAGAGACAGAGAGAGAGAGAGACAGAGAGCAAGAGCGCGAGCGACAGAGACAGAGACAGAGACAGAGAGAGATATCTCATGTAGCCAGGCTGGTCTCTTAATTTGCTATGTAGCCAAGGATGACATGACCTTGAATTTCTGATCCTACTTCCTCTACTTCCCACGTGTTATGATTGCAGGTATGAGCCACTGCTCCATGCTTAAAAGTCAAACATTCTAACACAATACAACCCAAAGTTATATTAATTTGATACTTATATGCCCAGTAATGGTAGTAGGAAAATTTTTTAAAATATTTGTTTTCCATAATTAAACTACTGTTTCTAGAAGCACAGAGCACTTTGTACTTACAGGGGGGTATCCACCACAATTCATGACATGCAGGTCTCAAATCTGAGCCAAAGTGCTTCAGGCAGCACTCGTTGGGGCTGTGTGATGGGCTAGAGAGGACAAGGTGCACACTGTGTGTTCAGAACCCGGACTGCCGTGAAGGCAGTGGGTGAGTGCTGCCAAAAATACCTACGAGTCGCTGCATATCTGATTCTGAATTAATTTTGGGTTACTGCACATTCAGTTACACAGCCCCATCCAGGGCTGCAACCTACAATCTAAGAAGCTGGCTTCTCGAGTGAAAAAATTGCCCCTCCTGGCCCTCTACACCAACCTTACGTTCCACACCCTACATCACCAACAAAAGAAGGGAAAAGGGGTAGCTTTTCCTATCACCTTTTCCCTATCACCATGGGGTAGCTTCAATCATCATATTGACCTACAAAGGAAGGCTTGTAATTCATAATTAAACAGAGTGCCAGTGCACCAGTTCCTGCATTTGCTAGATAAAGTTACATTTTGAGAGAGAAAAAAATCAATACTCATTTTGATTTCACAACTTTAAACAATGGAATGTTGCGAAACTGCTCCTGACAAAGCATCCTGCTATACATTCACCCAGCCACCTGTCACTAGCATCATTCTCCAACACAAAGGCCTATTTTTATGCAGTACACTACAGAGATAGATAAAACTTGTTGCCATGGCAACAACAAGTTTTCCAGAAGATATGTTAATCTGTAAAAAATGCAAAAGAGAACAAAGCTATTTCTTTGCATTTGCTTTTAAAATATATGAAGATGTGAGATTGGGGCCTTAGTGGGCTTAAGGAAGATAAAAAGAAATCCTCAGTATATACATATCCATTTACAGATATTTTTATTGTATAACTTAAAGGCATATGAGATGATGTTTTGGCATGCATATCCATACTGAAATTATAACTAGAGTCAAGTAACTTAACATTTCCATCAGCTTCCATTGTTACAATTGTGTGTGCAGCATATGTGCACGCTGGTATGTGTGCATGCACATAGACAAGTGTATACAGTGGGAATGCCTAAAATCTACCCTCTCAGTAAATTTTCAATGTACAACACATTATTAACCAAAATCCTGCTGTATGTTTATCCTACATAAATTCAAGCTTGTGGCACCCTTTGACCTACACTCTTCCCTATTCCCTACATTTCCCTGGCTCTGCTAGCCGTGGTTGTAGTCTGTTTCTATATACTCAACTTTTTCAGATTCTACATATAAATGAGATCATGTAATAGGTTTCTTTCTGTGTCTGGATAATTTTATTTCACTTAGCTTAATGTCCTTCTGGTTCACCAATATTGTCACAAATAACATAACCTTTTGAAAGACTAAATTATTGTCCATTGTGTACATATTATGTGTGTGTATGCCATAATTTCTTCATCTATTCATCTGACAGACACTTAAGTTGCTTCCGTATTTCAGCCATTGTGAAAAAATTGCAAGGAACATTTGAGAGCAGATTTCTCTTAAACACACAGAAGAGAAATTGATGAATCATGTGGCAGTTTGTGTGTGTGTGTATGCGTGCATGTGTGTGCATATGTATTGTATTGAGCATCAAACTCAGGGCCCTGTATTTGCTAAGGAAGTGCTGTCCCCCTGAGCTACACCACCAGCCCCATTTGCTTATCTCCTTTCTTGTTTTCTTCAGGAAGCCCCATATTCTTTGCCATAACAGCTATCCTAACCTACTCTCTCAGCAACAATCTACCAAGGTTGCCTTTTCGCCACATCCTTGCCAATGTGTTATCACTTGTCTTTTTGATAATTACCCTTCAGAACAGTTGTGAAGTGATTTATCACAGTGGTTTTCATTTTGCTAATGATTACTGAAGCTGAATGCTTTTTCATATCCCTATTGGCCATTTGTATGTTGTCTGGGGGAAAATTGTTTACTCAAGACCCTTGTCTGTTTTCTAATTGGCTTGTTTTCCTGGTAGTAAGTTTTATGAGTCCTTGTTTTTTTATATAGACTTCTTATCATATAAACGGTTCATAAATAAATATGTTCTCCCTATTCACAGGCTGTCTTTTTCTTTTCTCTCTTTTTTTTAGGATAGAGTCTCTCTACTATGTAGCTTTGGCTGTCCTAGAATTCACTATATAGACCAGGCTGACTTTAAACTCAAACTCACAGAGCTTCATCTGCCTCTGCCTCCCCCGTGCCAGAATTAAAGGCATGTGCCACCATATCCAGCCTCATAAACTGTCTATTTTGTTGTTCTGTAGTACAGAAGTCCTTTAAGTGGAGAAGAACAACTTGTTGTTTTTTAAAAGATTTATTTTTATTTCATATCTATGGAATTATTAATCTGCCTGTAGGTATATGTACCACATTCATGCCTGGTACCTGCAGATACCAGAAGAGGTCATCAGATCCCCTAGAACTAGAGCTACAGATGGTTGTGAGCTACCATGTAGATGCTGGAAACTGAACCCAGGTCCTTTGGAGGAGCAGCAAGTGCTCTTAACCACTGAACCATCTCTCCAGCACCAACAAAACTTGTTATTTTTGCTTCTGTTGTATGTGCTTTGGGCATGATATGCAAAAGAATCACTGTTAGGCTAAGGATATATAGCTCAGTGGTTGAAACCTTATCTAGTATATGAGAAGTCCTTGGTTCAATCCCTGATACTACACAAAGAAAAATATTTTTATATAATAAGGAATAGAGCCAGATGTGGTGATACACACCCATAATTTTTGTACTCCAGAGACAGAAACAGAAGGGTCTAGAGTTTGAGGCAGCCTGGGTTACACAGTAAGACTCTAGTATCAAACACAAATAGCCAAAGCCAGTATCAAATATCCTTCCTCCCATGTTTTCTTCTGTAAGTTTTACAGTCCCAGGTTTTATATTTGGGTCTTTTTATCCACTTTTATTGTTTTTTGAATATAAAAAAATGATTTTTATATATGTTATAAAATGAGGGTCTGGTTTCCTTCTTTATAATACATGTAAATATTCAGTTTTGCCATAATTTACTAATAAATATTCCTTCTCATTATATATACATCCTTGGTGGCCTTGTCAAAACTTAATTAATCATATATACTTGAATTCATTTCTGGGCCGGCTAGTCTGCTCAGTTGACTTACAAGTCTGTTTTTATGCCATTCTGATTACCTGTTTCCTTCTAATGTAATTTGAAAAATGTGTGTGGTTGCTTTTCTTTCTGAAGACTGTGTTGGCTATTCTGGGTCTTCATAAACAGCACATGAATTTTTTAGAGTTGTTTTTTTCTACTTCTGTGAACAAGTCTTTGGAATTTTTATAGGATTACATTAAATATATAAATCACATTGGATAATGTGGACATTGTATTTTGGGTTTTCTGTTGGGGAAGGGCTCTCATGTAGCTGGGGCTAGCCCTAAACTAATTATGCAATTAAGAATGCCCTGGAACTCCTGATCCTTCTGCCTCCACCTCTTGAATACTGGGCTTACAGGCCCAGCTAATGTGGACATTTTAACGATAGTAATTCTCCCCATCTAAAAGTACAGAATATCTTTCTACTTACATGTCTTCTTAACTTTTCATCAATAGTTATTGTTTTCAGCAGCTACATCTTTCACTTCCCCAGTGAAATTCATTCCTGATTTTTCTTTCTTTTTAAGATTATCATAAGTAGAACTATATATAAATCAGGCATGGTGGCCCATGCCTTTAATCCCAGCACTAGGGAGGCAGAGACAGGGAGATCTCTGTGAATTTGAGGCCAGCCTGGTCTACAGAGTGAGTTCCAGGCCAGTCATGGTCACATAGAGAGACCCTGTCTCAAAAAATAATGGAGATATAGCTCAGTGGTAGAGAGAGCACTTACCCAGCATTCCTAAGGCTCTGGGCTTGACCTCCAGCACTGCTTCAAAAAAGCGCAACTGAGTTTGTGGGTTAATTTGGTATTTAGCAACTTTATCAGATTCATTTATTAGTTCTAGAAAACTTTAGTGTTTCTTCCAATAATGTCATCTGAAAATTGGGGCAATTTTACTTCTTCCTCTCAGATTTACATGCCTTTTATGTCTCTTTCTTTCCTCTTATTGCTCTTTTTTAATTTTTTTTCATTTTTGTTTTATGTGCATGACTGTTTTGCCTGTGTATGTCTGTGCACCACATGTATGCAGTACCCAAGGAGACAAGAAGAGGGCATTGGATCCCCTGGAAGTTACAGATGGTTGTGAGCTGCCATTTAGGTACTAGGAATTGAACCTGGATCCTCTGGAAGAACAGCCAGTGCTCTTAACTACGGAGCCATCTCCCCAGCCCACTCCTATTTTTTAATGGGATCTTATATAGCCCAGGCTAGCCTCTAACTTGCTATATAGTTGAACCATACTTTGAAATTATGATCCTATTGCCTTTACCTTCCAAGCACCAGAGTTACAGGCTTGACCATCACCCCTGGCTTGCCTGACTGTTCTTGCTAGTAATTTTCCATACTGTAGTTTTTGACTGGTTGGTTGGTTGGTTTGGTTGGTTGGTTGGTTGGTTGGTTGGTTTTTTGTTTGTTTGTTTGTTTGTTTGTTTTTGGGTTTTTTGTTTTGTTTTGTTTTGTTTTTGTTTTTCCGAGACAGGGTTTCTCTGTGTAGCTTTGCTCCTTTCCTGGATCTCACTCTGTAGACCAGGCCAGCCTTGAACTCACAAAGATCCGCCTGCCTCTGCCTCCGCCTCCCAAGTGCTGGGATTAAAGGTGTGCACCACTACCGCCCCGACAGTTTTTGGTTTTTCAATACAGGGTTTCTCTATGTAACAGCCTTGACTGTCCTGGAACTCACTCTGTAGACCAGGCTGACCTCAAACTCTCAGAGATCACCTGCCTCTGCCTCTTGAGTGCTGGGATTAGAGGCATGCACCACCACCGAATGGGTATCCTTGCCTTGAAACGGATCTTAAAAGGGAAGCTTTCAGTTTTCAACACTGATTTTGATGTTAGCTGTGGACATTTTTCCATCAATGTCCTTTATTATGTTGAAATTTTTTCTTCTATACTTATTTTGTTGCAAATTTTTATCAGGAAAGGATGTGGAACTTTGTCAAATGCTTTTTAAACATCTATCAAAATGGCTATTTACCCTTTTACCTTTCATTCTGTTAGTATAATGTATTGCATTGTTTTGTGTATTTAGAGCAAGCCTGTATTTCAAGATAAACCCCACTTGTTTACAGTTTATGATCCTTTGAATATGTCATTAGATTCAGTGGGTAGTGTTTCAGTGAAGATTTCTGTGTATGTGTTCATGAGAGATATTGACTTTTAGTTTTCTTTTCTTGTGGTACCTGCATCTGACTTTGGTATCAGGGTGACAATGACCCAGGAAAATGAGCTTGAGAGTACTCCTTTTACTTCTATTTTAGAAGAGTTTAAAAAAGATTAGAGCATGCCGGGCACACGCCTTTAATCCTAGCACTCGGGAGGCAGAGGCAGGTGGATCTCTGTGAGTTTGAGGCCAGCCTGGTCTACAGAGTGAGTTCCAGGATAGGCGAAAAGTTACACAGAGAAACCCTGTCTTGAACAACCAAAAAAAAAAACAAAAAAGAATTAGAAATAGGCATCATGGTACTTGCCAGTAATTTCAGCTACTCAAGAGGCTGAGGCAGCAGGTTCAAGTCCAGCTTGGACTGCAACGTGAGTTTAAATCCAGAGTGAACACCATGTCTCAAGCAAACAGGAAAACAAAGCAAATGGTCCAAAAGGATTTGGTGGTTCATGCCTATAGTCCCAACACTTGGGAGGCTGAAACAGGAGGACTACCATGAGTTCAAGCCCAGCCTGGTATACACAGGGAGTTTCTAGCCAGTTGGAGCTACAGAATGAGATGCTGTCTCTAAAACATAATGAAGGAAGGAAGAAGGGAGGGAAAGAGAGAGAGAGGTCACAGCCTTTACTGAGACACACACATGTAATCATGCAAGAAATCCAACATCTACAGAATCGATATGAAAACAATAACTCCTCCTCTAAGACAATATCAGGAACGACATCAAGTGGAAAGAAATCAGAGATGCCAGACATTTTACAGGCACAAGACAGCCCTCTCAACCCCTCACAACAACTTCTCAGACCAAAAGTGTCTGGACAGCTGAGGTTTACAAACCTTGATCCTGGAACAAAGAATAATTTAAGAAGCTAAAACATCCACCCACTGAAATTTACATAGAATATTCTTATTGCCATCTCTCAATATTAGAACTATGAAAGTACAAGAATATGTGCAAAGGAGAGATGATAAAAACACTTCCAAGTTGAGTGTGGTGGTGCTTACATTTATAAGATGGAGAGAAGAGACTAGAAGACCAGAAATTTAAGATCATCCTCTACTCCAAGGCCAATTCAGGGTCAACATGAACTACATGAAACTCTGCCTGGAAAAAAAACTAGAATCAGGGCAAGTGGTATGGCTCAGTGGGTAAAGTAGCTTACTGCGAAGCCTAACATTTAGAGTTCAATCCCCAGGACTCACGTGATGGAAAGAGAGAACCAGTTCCTTAAGTTATCCTTTGTGTGGATATAGGTGTGTGTGTGTGTGTGTGTGTGTGTGTATACACATATATATGTATGTGTATGTATATACATGTATGTATGTATATATATATATATATATACATACAAATTTCAAAGAGGAAAAATAATATAATTCCAAAGATAAACTCACAAAACAGAGCATACCAAATGCCTCTGAGAGCCAAAAGCTGCGGGCATACTGACATCTGTTTTTCACAAGGCTGACTCTGAACTAGGAGAGACAAAGAGATTACTGTGTTAAGTATGTCCTTTTGAAAGCATCTGGAGCAAACATTACACATTGCAAAAAGAGTGCCTTTAAATCAATTTTTTGCAATACAGGGGATTGAACCCAGGACCTCGCACATGCTAGACAAACACTCTACCATTGAGCTGTATCCCTAATATTAAAAAAATATTTTCAATGTTTGAGACAAAATTTCCCTAAGTTGTTCAGGCTAACCTAAACTATGTAGCCCATGGAGGCCTTGACTTTACCATCCTCCTACCTCAATGCCCCAAGTTACAAGATTATATCTGTACTACCAGGCCTCACTTAATAAACAAATCCTTCCTGTTTGTTTCTCAAGACAGGGTTTCTCTGTGTAGCTCTGGCTGTCCTGGAACTCACACTGTAGACCAGCCTGGCCTCGAACTCACAGAGATCCACCTGCTTCTGCCTCCTGAGTGCTAAGATTAAATGTTTGTGCCACTACTGCCCAGGAATAAACAAATCTTTTTGTTTGTTTGTTTGGGGTTTTTGTTTTGTTTTGTTTTGTTTTTCAAGACAGGGTTTCTCTGTGTAGCTTTGCACCTTTCCTGGAACTCACTTGGTAGCCCAGGCTGGCCTTGAACTCACAGAGATCCGCCTGGCTCTGTCTCCCGAGTGCTGGGATTAAAGGTGTGTATCACCACCGCCCGCTCATTAAACAAATCTTGATGATTTATGGGGTTTACTTTAGTTATTCAGGAAATTCATGCAGGTGGAACCCCAAGCTGACAACCAAACTATTCTCTCTAAAACAACAGCAAAATGCTACCAACGAATTAAGTCAAAACAAACACCTTCCAGTAGCTTCAAGTTAAGAGCTTCTCCTGGTCCTGAATGATATAGTGATGTAGAGCAGTGGTTCTCAACCTGTTGGTCAAAACCCCTTTGGAGATGACTAGTCCTTTCACAGAGGTCATATATCAAATATGACCCTTTCACAGGGTCACCTAACACCATCCAAAAACACAGATATTTACATTAAGATTCATAACAGTGCAAAATTACAGTTATGAAGCAGCAATGAAAATAATTTAATGGTTGGGGGTCACCACAACATGAGGAACTGTATTAAAGGATCATAGCATTAGGAAGGTTGAGAACCATTGTTGTAGAGGATAGGCGAGTTTCTCAAACCTGTCAAAATGATTTTTGCCTTCCAGTCTGTTAGAGCTAAGGGCTCTCACACAGAGAGCATAAAGAAAATAAGCCCAGCAAGCAGCTGGCACTTGCTCCAGAGTGGCTCTCCACAGTCTGTCCTAACTCTTTTGTCCTTCACCCTGCACAATGAAGCCGTCTGAGAGGGCTCGACAAAAGGTAAGGAGCACAACTCAGAGATGGGATTGCAATGACTGCCAGGGACCTGAGAAAGCAGCTGAGCATCCATTCACTCTAGGCTTTGCAAGACAGCTTGGAAACAGGAGGACCACAACAGCCTTGCAGAACCTTGCTCCCAACTTGGACAACAGTAAGCTAGGAAGAACGGATATTTCTACACCTAATACCATGTAACTCTTCAGAGCAAGGCTTCTTAATTTTGCACCAAAAATTTATTTAAAGGTAGTATTTTTGAAATGTTTAATGTTTTCCCTAGATACTTTCATATGTGGTATGTAGATATCTTCTAAAAATAACGTTTTAAATGCATAAAACACTTAAAATGATACATATAAGACTATGAAAACTATATTAAAATACAAATCATCAAAACCAAATATGTGGTAGGAATACATGTTTTTACCACAATGAATAAGATCAGCCAATGTTGGGACTGGAGAGATGGCTCAGTGGTTAAGAGCACTGGCTGCTCTCCCAGAGGACCCAGGTTCAATTCTCAGCAACCACATGGCAGCTCACAATTGTCTCTAACTCCAGTTCCAGGGGATCTGACACCTTCATACCAACGCACATAAAATAAAGTTAAATAAATTAGTTTTTTAAAAGATCAGCCAATGTCTATCTACTGTAATCCATTCCTGATATATCCCTGATAAATGCATAATCTAAAATTCTTTCCATTTTCCTAAGACAGGGTCTAACTGTGTCACCCAGGCAGTCTCCAAACTCATGGCAATTCCCTGCCTCAGCCTTCTACATGCTTGTAAAATATGTGAGCCACCAAACACAGTTAAGCATCCTATTTCTATAAAAGTACTGACATTAGCCGGGCGGTGGTGGCGCACGCCTTTAATCCCAGCACTCGGGAGGCAGAGCCAGGCGGATCTATGTGAGTTCAAGGCCAGCCTGGGCTACCAAGCGAGTTCCAGGAAAGGCGCAAAGCTACACAGAGAAACCCTGTCTCGAAAAACCAAAAAAAAAAAAAAAAAGTACTGACATTATTATGATATGTTGGCCATATGCATAACAAAATGCTCAATTTCCGTTGGGGAGGCTGATAAAAATAAAGATGTAGGGGAGTTGCCAGAACAGTGGTACAGACCTATGATCTGAGCACTTGAGAGGTTGAGGCAAGAGAATTACCTTAACTTTGGCTCCAGCCTGAGCTACAGAGACAGTATCAGACTGGCCATGACTACATAAAGCCAGTCAAGACAACACAGCAAGACTGTGTCTCAAAATATGTACTATTTTCAACATCCAAATTAACAAAGTCTTGAATTGGACCCAAAGTTTTGCTTTTTAATTTTTTGCAGAGGTCAAACGTACCTCTCATACGTTTACAAAAGTACTCAACCATTGAGTAGCATTCTCTGTACCAACATATGTTTTTCTACTTCTTTTTCCTACCTCCTTTGAGTTAAGAGGAAAAACAACTGACCTAAAGAGTAAAACGGAAAATATCTAGGAATACAGACTTACCAGTTCTACTTGGGCTTAAAAAAACAATTATATATGAAAACCAACCCAGCACTCAGGAAGAAGAGGCCATCCTCAGTGCCATAGTGAGTTCATTAACAGCCTGCGTTACACTAGATCTTGTCAAAAAAGGGTAGGGGGATCAACCTTCCTTTCTTTCTTCCTTCCTTCCCTCCCTTTTTTTTTTTTTTTTTTTTTTGAGCAATTATGCCTGGCAGAGTTTTTTTTTTTTTTAAAGATAAAACCAGGCGGTGGTGGCGCACACCTTTAATACCAGCACTTGGAAGCACAGCCAGGTGGATCTCTGTGATTTCAAGGCCAGCCTGGTCTACAGAGTGAAATCCAGGACAGGCACCAAAACTACACAGAGAAACGTTGTCTCAAAAAAAAAAGATAAATTCTAATTTAGTTACTAAATAGTGTGTGTGTGTGTGTGTGTGAGAGAGAGAGAGAGAGAGAGAGAGAGAGAGAGAGAGAGAGAGAGAGAGAGAGAGAGATCCAAAAAAGCTAGCCGGGCTGAATAACTTAGAACATGCCTGAAACCCTAACATGTGGGGAGTCTAAGCGAGGACTACGAATTTGAATATAACTTGAGCAACACAGGCCAGCCTAGGCTACACTGGGAAACCCTGATTCAAAAATATATTTTTTAATAAAATGCTAATCACAAGAATAGTGTTCTATTTCAGATAAAACATAGAAAGCAAGCATAGTACAAAGACCTTAAGGTATCCCCCCAATAATTCTCATTTCCTATTGGTAGTATTCTCCCCTGAGTAATGACAGAACCTGTGGCTTGCTTCTAGCCATCAAAGGTAATGGGACATCATTTATCCTAGCTGGTTGGAGAGACAGTCTCCCGCTAGCCTTGAAGAAGCAAACAGCTGTGCTGTGAATTACATAGAGAGAGGGCCATGCCTAGCATGGATAAGGCTCTGGGTTCCATCCCAAGTACTGAAAGTAACTTTCAAATCACAAGCAACTGCATTCTACTAACAGCTATGGGAGGTTGGATGAAGTTCCTAAGTTCCAGAAGCAGGAAGCCCCCCAGTCCTGAGTAGCTTAGGCTGACCGGTTGCCTGCCAGTTGACGTGCAAGAAGAACAGAATTCCATAAATAGGAAATATAGGGTGCTTGACTATAGAAAACTAGGATTTGGGGTGGGGGCGCTAGAAAGGAACAAAACTAGCTTGTGGAAATTTCAATAATTAGCAAACTAACCCATGATTCCAGCCAAACCAATTTCCTATGCCCTTAAAGCAGGCCAGCCCCAAATCAGGAGTGTGAAACTGGGACAGTTTCAAAGCTCTTTTATTTCTGGACCTCACTTGGTTACTTTTTCATCTCTCTGTTCCTTTCTCCAAGGTTTTCTGCTTCTTTATTAATTTTTCAAGTAACCATACAAGGGAATGGGCTTCATTACTGCATGTTTCATAGATATGTGTAAAAAGATACTTTGTTCTTAGTCATCCCCTTTCCCCAATGTCCTCCTCTATGACCCCTGCCCATGTCCTATTGGTCTCCTTGTTCCCCACAGATTACATTTCTTCTGCTTTCATGCCACATATATTCCATTACTTTATTTTTACCCCTTCTCAGTCCCTACACACACACACGCACGCACGCACGCACGCACGCACGCACAAAAAAAAATCTAGATTCTACAGGAAAGAAAACACATATTCTCTTTCTCAGTCTGGCATATTTCTCTTACCACACTGATTTCCAGTTCCATCCATTGTGTATATATACCACATTTTCTTTATCTATCCATCTGTAGGTGGGCACCTAGGCTGGTTCCAGTTCCTGGCTATTGTGAACAGTACAGCAGTATACATGAATGTGTAATTAGCTCTGTGGTGTTCTTTGCCTATATGTCCCCAACTATTACAAATCAGTTATCAAGCACCATTACCCCACATCCAATAGCTTGATGTAGAAAACCATTGCCAGTGTTACTATTTAACCACAGGCTATAGGTACGTTTTCCACCCATCTTAAACCACTGTATGCTCCCATCTCCTTCTGCCCACTCCCAGGTTCATTTCTTGAAGATAAAACTTATCAAATATATGTCTGAGACTTGCTTTACAATAATAGGAAGAAGGGACCAAAGTTAGAAATGTAGATTAATGGTGTTGATCTTTAGTCATTAAGTACCACTGAGGTCTACTGTATTATTGTATCTATCTGTTTGAGATTTTTGTGGGGTTTGTTGTTGTTTAGGGTTGTGTGTATCTGCTGACTCCTATTTGGCAAGAGGTCTTGCAGCGAAAAAGAAATAAAGAACAAAAAAGGAAAAGATATAGACCAGGCAGTCCTGAAACTCATAATCCTCCTGCCTCTCATCCTTTTCAGAATTTGCCTACTAGCAGGCCCCACCACAACAAGCAAGATTTGGGGTTTTTAAAAATGTGACATACACAATGGAATTCTATTCAGCAGTAAAGAAAAATGAAAATTTCAGGGTAAATGGATATAACTGGAAAATACCATATACTAAGTGCAGTAGCCCAAACCCAGAAGGACAAATATCAAATATTCTCTCTTATATGTGTATCTTAACTCCAAATCTTTAGATCTGAGTATATAACCTGAAGTAACTGCAGAAACCAAGAAAATAGAAAGGGACCATGAGAGGAGCTGGGAAGGAGCTCCATATAGGGAAAAGTAGGACAGAGATGCTATGAAGCGGGAAAGAGAAAAATGTGGGGGGGGTCTAACTGGGGATGGAGGAGGGAAAGTAATACAGAGGAGCAGGGAAGCAGGAAATAAATAACACTAAGGATGTTTTTAAAAGCCTTAAGGAGCCAGGTGGTTTTTAAAAGCCTTAAGGAGCCGGGTGGTGGTGGCACACACCTTTAATCCCAGCACTCAGGAGGCAGAGGCAGGTGGAGCTCTGTTGAGTTCGAGGCCAGCCTGGTCTACAGAGCGAGTTACAGGACAGCCAGGGCTACACAGAGAAACCCTGTCTCAAAAAAACAAAAAAAAAATTTAAAAAGCCATAAGGAAACATTTTATAAGCCTACTTAAAATATATAACTTATATTGATATGTGTGTATGCAGGTACATACAGAAAGACAGACAGACAGATAGACAGAGACAGAGAGAACATTTAGATGGAGTTGTGCTACATGGAGTGATAATGTTCCCTGCAAGAGCCATAGATATCTAACAAAAACCCCAGTATCAGGCATGAAAAACCTTCCTTCTGGTTGTTGGTCAGGGAAATCCAAGAGACTACCTGAACAACATAAGCTACTGCTATTGCCTTTGGTTGCCTCCCAGAAGTTGAAGATAAATCCCCATTGCTGAACACCTGAGCTGGATTTTACCAGAAAGCCTCCCCCTCCCCCACCAAGACTAGCTTTCATAGTATCAGAAGGTGCTAGGTAAGCTGCCGAGAGAGAAAAAGCAATCAATAGTCCTAGCCAGCTGTAAAGCCTCCGAACCACAATGACTGGCCCAGCAAGATTTCACCAAAGGTGCAATAACAACACTTTTAGATTGGGGGTAACAACACTGTCTAATTGGACTTAAGGGATGCTCAATATGAAGGATTTCACGTCTGGAACTGTAAACCTAGCCAACTATCCATGGCTGAAGAAGTCATAGATCCTGGGGGACAACCTACTACTGCCATTTTTCCTAAACCAATATAATGTCTAGCTGTATTCCAAATGCTTACCGCCTGCCTACAGATAAGTGTAGCTCTCACACCTCAGCAAAGTAGCTGCTTTTTGTAGGACTGAGAATATACTACAGAGATCCACAAGGGGCCAAAATGCAGAGAATAAATGACCACAAGGTGCCAACTCCAATTGGTATGACTATAACACAGCTGCCACACCTAAGATGCAAGGAGAATTAAGGAAGAAGGGGTGAAAAGATTG
>CABHPR010155175.1:0-11463 GCA_902168415.1 Peromyscus melanophrys
AGAATAGGTGAGAAAGATTTGATCATAGCACAGAACTTTGCTTGTCAATGGTCAGCATTTAAATTTTAGTTATACTAATGTAAATACTGGTTTTCCGCTTTTAGAGTCAATCTGTAGGCAAAGCAGGGAAGAATCAATTGTAATTACAGAATAGGATGTAAATGTAACCACCCTTGAAAATATACTATATAGTTATCAGTTGGATGGCAGAGGGGAAAGGAAACATAAAATGTGGTTGTCATATTGACGTCATAAACTATTACATGGAGGATTCTGTCTACTGAGTGAGTAAGATAGAGGTTTAGATAGTGGACTATGGCAGTACCATGATGGCTAACAAAGAAAGTACAAGCAGTGAGGTGACCAGTCTGAGGGGAAAGGAGGTCTAGAGGCAGCAACAGGTCAACAGAGAGTGTGTTGGGTGATGAATCATGACTTAGTGTTAAGAATGCATGTAGAGAAAGCTACTAGAATAGTTTAAAGCAAACAGGTCAAAATGTTTTGTCCCTCTGAATTGGTGAACTGAGAAACAGAAAGAATATTTTCTCGTTATACTTATGCAGTTCTGTTTGCTTGACATTTTTTTGTATAAAAATTTTTTTGGACAGTATTTTGATCATATTCTTTCCCCTCCTCTAACTCCTCTTAGATTCGCTCCACCTCCTTACACACACAACTTCATGTTATTTCTCTTAAAGAAAACAAACAAACAACAACAAATCAACAACCCCCACCCCCCTTAGTTAGAGTTTCTATTGGGAAGAGACAGCATGACCATGGCAATTCTTATAAAGGAAAACATTTAACTGGAGATGGCTTACAGTTTCAGAAATTTAGTCCATTATTGTCATGGTGATATGTAGGCAGACATGGTGATGGAGAAGGAGCTGAGACTTCTATATCTTGATCTGCAGGTAGCAGAATTGACTATGTGCCACACTGGGCATAGTTTGAACATGGAAGACCACAAAGCCCTCCTTCACAGTGACACACTTTCTCCAACAAGGCCATACTTCTTAATAGTGCCATTCCCTATGGACCAAACATTTAAACACACAAGTCTATGGGGGACATACCTATTCAAACCATCACACCCCCCAAATTCAAAACAAACCAAAATCTTCAATAAGACAAAAAAAAAAAAAAAAAACCCAAAGTAAACAAAAATCACACAAAGTTATCAAGTTGTATTTTATTTGTTTGCTTGATTTTTAAAAATTACATGTATATATTGCTCAATTTCATGAGTTTGAAACTGAGAAACAGCATATTGAGGCTGTCATCTAAAGAAAGAAATTCGAAAAATAGACTTTGTAATCTTTGATACTAACCAAGTAGAATATGAAACAGGATAAAGGATACCATTCAGAGTAAAAGTAAAATATAATATAATGGAAAATGTGCATTGTCGAAAAAGCTACAAAATTTACTTTAGGCCATAATAAAATATAAATAAATATTGACTATTGTTAAATTTCATAAAATATTAACACTATCCTAAAACCTAACTACAGAATAATAATTTTTCATGTGGCTCAAGATGATTCTCAAGTTTTATAGAGAGAGATTTTCAAGAATAGTTTAACTAATACTGAGGAAGAACAAGATAAGAAAATTTTCTTTACTAGACAGGAAATGCATTCTAAAGCTACTTATGAAGCAATATTGGTGCAAATATAGCATGTAATTATGCAGACTGACTTGGTAGTATATAAAGGGGTTGATGCCTATGTGATATTTGGTTTTGATTACAGATGGCATTAAAGATCGGGGGCAGGGGGAGAGAAGACTTACACACAGCACATTACCTTTGCACTGGAAAAAATATGGCCAGGTCCTCCACCTTATGCCAGTCATAAATTAAATTCTACATTGATTGAAAATGAAATAAAATGCTTCTCAAAAAGCAAAAGTGTGACTCCTGTAGAAGTAACCAACCGTCTTATTAAATAAGAAACACAGAGCCAATGTAAAGATAAAAGCCCAAGAGGTCAGAGCTAAGAGCCTTACCCGCCTGCTGCCAGCTAGCCTCTTCAGCCAGGAGACCTCTCCGAAAAGAAGGCTACTTCCTGTGCGTTTGTCTTATAAAGACTTCCTGTTCTGCCTTCTCATTGGTTGTAAACCCAACCACATGACCGTCTCGTCACTGCCTGTCTGTGGTCACTCCAGGTCTTCTATGGTTGGTATTGAGATTAAAGGCGTGTGTCTCCAATGCTGGCTGAATCCTTGAACACACAGAGATCTACTTAGTTCTGCCTACCAAGTGCTGGGATTAAAGGCGTGCACCATCACCGCCCTGGCTTTCGCTATGGCTTGCTAATAGTTCTGACCCCTAGGCAACTTTATTTATTAACATACAAATAAAATCACATTTCAGTACAAATAAAATACCACTATATTTCCCCTTTTCTATTTTAATAAAAAGAAAAAAAAGGAAAGTTGTAACTAATATAAGAAAAACTATATACAAAAGTACAATAACTATATACAATATATACAAGTAATAAATACCCATGAATAAAACAAAATATGTCATAAGAAAAAGACAATTTGAATATATCAGAATTAAATATTAGATAAAATAAACCATAAAGATTACATTATTTTCTGCTTTGAAGGAAACATTTATAGACTATGTAACAAGCATCATAATTTATGATCTATAGAGAATTTTATGCATCAGGTCAGGGAAATAGCTCAGGCAATGGAGTGCTTATTGTTTAAGTCTAAACATTTGAGTTTAATTTCCAGAACTTATGTTAAAAAATAGAAAAAAGGAAAAGTCCAGGTATGGTGGTGCATGTTTGCACTTTCAGCACTGTGGAGTTGGAGACAGGCAGATTCCTGGGGCTTGGTGGTCAGATGTCTTTCAGAGTTCTTCCAGTGAGAAACCTTGTCTCAAAAAAAGAAAAAAGATGGTATCTTGAGATTGACCTCTGTCCCTACCCCACCCCCACATATGTTGGCGGAAGTTTCTCTCCTACTTGCCTGTCCCAAATACTCAGCAGCTGCTTCCGAAATAATTGACTCAGAGGCTTAATATTACTTATAAATGCTCGGCTGATTGCTCAAGCTTATTACTAACTAGTTCTTAAATTAACTTAAATTAACCATAATTAAATTAACTTAAATTAACCCATAATTCTTTTTTTAAAAATATTTTTTATTTTATATTTAATTTAATTTTACATACTAGCCACGAATTCCCCTGTCCTCCCTCCTCCCACCCCCCATCCCTACCTCCTCCAAGGCAAGGTCTCCCCTGGGGAGTCAGCCCAGCCTGGTAGATTCAGTTGAGGCAGGTCCAGTCCCCTCCTCCCTACACCAAGGCTGAGCAAAATGTCTCAGCATAGGCTCTAGGTTCCAAAAAACCAGCTCATGCACCAAGGACAGGTCCTGACTCCACTGCCTGGGGGCCTCCTAAACAGTTCAAGCTAATCAACTGTCTACTTATTCAGAGGGCCTGGTCCAGTTCCATGGGGGCTCCTCAGTTATTAGTTCACAGTTCATGCGTTTCCACTAGTTTGGCTATTTGTCTCTGTGCTTTTTCCAATCATGGTCTCAATATCTCTTGCTCATATAATCCCTCCTCTCTCTCACTGATTGGACTCCTGGAGCTCCACCTGGGGCTTGGCCATGGATCTCTGCATCTGCCTCCATCAATCACTGGATGAGAGTTCTATCATGACAGGGTATTCGGCCATCTGATCACCAGAGTAGGTTAGCTTGGGCTTTCTCTCTACCATTGCCAGTAGTCTATAGTGGAGGTATCTTTGTGGATTTCTGGGGACCTTTCTAGTACTCTGCTTCTTCCTATTCCCATGTAACCCATAATTCTTATCTGTGTGTAGCCACTTTGGCTTGGTACCTTTTCTCAAAACAACATTCTCATTTTGCTTCCTCTGCATCTGGCTGGTGACTCTGACTCCACCCTTCCTCTTCCCAGCATTCTTAGTTTGGTTACCCTGCCTATACTTCTTGCCTGGCTACTGGCCAATCAGCGTTTTATTAAGCCAATTTGAGTGAGAAATCTTTACAATGTACAAGAGCATTATCCAACAGCATTTCCCCCTTTTTGTCTAATTAAAAAGGAAGGTTTTGATCTTAATATAGTAAAACTAAATACAACAAAAACAGTTAAGAATTACAGTAACAGTATCCAATCTATTTGCATTTGACAAAAATCAGTGAAAATACTTAATTATCTATTTTATTGTGGTGAGCTTTGTATCTAATTTACTTTCTTTATAACTAAGGAAAACTATAATTATAACTATTTAGTCTTCAACTCCATCAAAGATCCCAGAAGGATGTAATGTTAGCTAATGACAGGAACATCAGGCTGCCTGGACAGTCACCCAAAGTTATTCTGTAATGATGTGGCATCAATCTTCTCTGCCTACAGGCCTAGCATATCTGACAGACTTATCTGTGAAGCAGGATTTTTGCAGGACTGTCCCACCTTGTCTTGGCAAAGTTCTGCAGTCAGTTTTTTTTGTGTGTGTATGTGTCCTGCTTGTTCAATTTGTACAGCATACTGTCAGCAGTCAAGGCAAGAACACTTTTTTTTTGCCCACATGGTTAGCTTTTGCCATAAAGAAAACAAACTCCATATGGAGTTTCTTTGATGCCCATCATTCTCTTTTAAGTAATTGGTGCTGCTAGGAGCAGATGTGTCTCACTGTTGAGAAAAGTCTTAAGTTCTTAAAACATTTTAAATGTCATATTCTTTAGGTTTTTGAAGTGTTTGAAGATTGCCTGTCTATCTGAAATGCATCTCTGTATGACTGAAAACATACCTAACATCACTTTAAGTTTGCTACTATAGATGACCATTAATCCGTATTTCTTAATTATATATTACATTTTTAAATGAGCTGCATAAACATAATACCCTAAATAAGAGTAGAAATATACAGTATAACAAAATTAACTTTAAATTTATATCAATAAACTAAAATCATACTGATATAAAATATGTAAAATTAGGAGTTGTTTTTTGGACTAAAGTGGATTTAATGATCTATCTCCTTTTTCCCATCATTTCTATATCATACCCTCTTTCTTCTTTTATAAAGAGATTGACTATGACCAATAACAATTTGTAACCAAACCCCCTAAACAAAGACAAACATCCATAATCCATTTTTTTTGGAATGTGGGCTTAGTTTTCTAGGCTACTTCCTGCTTGTTGGGTATGCTGATAATCTTATGGGGACCCTGAGAAAATTTAGGATTATGTTCAAGTCCTGACTGGAGTAGTCTTTGAGTTTGGACCATCTCAGCCAGCAGGCTTGAAGCCTCTCTGAATGTAGAACTCAGAGGAAACTGCAACAAAAGTACTCTGAAATGTTGGATCATCTGGGCCATCTCTTCCCATCGGAGACCTTTCAGGGGTTCTTCCTCGATCAAATCTGATTTTTCTTAACACAGGATGAATCCACAGCCTCTTATTTCCTGTGGAAATAAAAGCATAACCTCTTCTCCAAAGTAACATATCTTTTGACTTAAATTTTGAAGTTAAGGAATTTTCAAAATATATAGGTTGAGTTAGTCTAGCAACATTTATAATCAAATGTCTCTTAGCAGCTGTTGCTCCTTCCTCATCTGTCAAACAGTTCAAAGAAAACATAACAACATACAGTGTCCAGTCTCTCTGTGTATTTTCCATCTTTATGTAGCTTTTTTTAAATATTACTTTACTTCCTTTTTAAGGACTTTATTATTTGAAAACTATTTATTTCTCTTTTATAACTGTATACCTTCTCTTTACTCTCTCAAGCCTATATATATATATATATTTTATATATATAAAATATAAAATATAAATATATATATTTATATAAATATATATATATATATTTTTTTTGGTTTTTGTCCCATCCTCCCCCTCCCCCCGGCCCCAGCTGAGGACTGAACTCAGGGCCTTGCACTTGCTAGGCAAGCGCTCTACCACTGAGCTAAATCCTTAACCTGCCTATGTATATTTTTAAACACACTATAACTCATTTAGATGGTTTTCTGTTTGAATCTGTCCTTATTGTGTATCTGTGATCCTTTTCTGACCAGGAGAGTTTTTAAACTGCTAAGCAGGTGTGGCTAGGACCAAAGCAGCAGCTTTGGTGGCTGGATCTGCCCCACTCCACTTTCCAACATGGCAGAGGTACCAGCAGAGTTATGCTTCCCCACCCCCACCCCCCCAACTCTGGGAAGCAGTACTAAGTAGAGTGTAGCTGTGTTCTTAAGTCTGAAGCTGTGCTCTCAAGTCCAAAGGCAGTGGCTGGGAGAAGCCTCTTCGTACTGTTGCCCCTGAGAGACTGTGGGAGTCCGCCATGTTTCCGCTGAGGCCTGCAGCGGTCAGGGGACATGGTTCTTATGTGGTTCTGTACTGCAGCCTGCAGTGAGAGACATGAACTATGAAGCTGCTCTTGGTTCCGTTTTAGAACCTTTTTAAAAGCTCTCTCAGGTTTTTTGTGGATGGAGTTGTCATTGGGCACCACGTGTAGGTGGAAGTTTCTCTCCTGCCTGCCTGTTCCCAAATACCCGGTAGCCACTTTTCCAATTACAAAAAATTGTATACAGCAATAGGAAAAAAATATTACCGTAATGAAATGGAATATTATGTCCAAAAATTCACAAACGAGAATGTGTAGATGATAGTTATGAAAAGAATATCCACCTCATTCCCTAACTTTGTGAAGCAGTTCTGTTATTTCCCCTTCTTTACAAATAAAGAAATTATGGCACAGAAAAATGACTTTTTCTGGGGTTTCTAATCCTAACTGAACCCAGACAGAGAGGCTCCATAGCCTCTTGTACTCTTAACTATGTTGTCGTGTGGTTTTGAATACCAACTTAAAGTACACATACCAAACTCTGTGTCCAACAGGTTTACTTTTGACAGTGTAGTCTGGGATTAGTAATTGCATGTAGAGACGTTATTGTGAGCCAGTTTATGGCACGTGTGGAGAGTGAGGTAATAAGCATGTGTGTACTTAGGTTACAAAGTTGTAAGTTGAGTGAAAAAAGTAAGTATATAACTGTGGCACACTATATAATTCATCTTCAAAGTATGCCAAACTACTGTGACTGCACAAGAAAAGCATGAAATATACATGCCGAACTAGTAGTATCATGATGGTATTAGCTAGCATTGTAGTAAGAATTTATTAATTTGATAAAGACACACGAACCACCTATAATACTAAACTGAAAATTTGTTTTCTGTCATTTGGGGAGTTGTGCATGACATAAACTTAATTGCATTTTAAGATAATCTTTACTTTTGTGTATTAAAACTTGATTCTTGTTTTTAGGTATTTTGAAAAAGTTTTATTTGAGAGCAGTGACTAATGTGTTAGTATGACATTTAATGTTCAGTATATCCAAAAGAACGTTGATCAATAATAGTACCCAAGTACAGTGGACGTTGTTATTTTTTATTTATTAAATCTGATAAATGTTCTCTATCGATATCATCTGCTTCTTTTTAATCACTTTTCTGTATACATAGAATGTCAACATTATCTTATAAGCTGAATAAAAGAAATGTTGGGCTGGGCGTTGGTGGCGCACGCCTTTAATCCCAGCACTGGGGAGGCAGAGGCAGACGGATCTCTGTGAGTTCGAGGCCAGCCTGGGCTACCAAGTGAGCTCCAGGAAAAGGCGCAAAGCTACACAGAGAAACCCTGTGTCGAAAAACCAAAAAAAAAAAAAAAATGTTGACTTCTAAACACAAAAGATGAGGGGAAGGCTTTGGTGACACATCCTGTAGGAAAATGACACAAGCACTTGTCCAGACCATCCTTGGAGGGTGTCTTTCCTTCTCACTCCCTTTGCCCTGAGAAATACACTGTTTAGCAGTATGTGCACGGGAGCAAATTTCTTCAGTATTGATACCTGAGCATTTCAGAGTCTTTAGATTTTTTTACTTACATCATAGATTTCACAGCATCACTAAGTTTTTGTCTGATAATTTTTGTCTAAATAGCTATGAAGAGTAGAAGAACAGTAAAATATTCCTGGGGTAACGGAATAGAGGTTTTAAAACAGAAAATAAGATTGCTGCGATCCTACGTGTTTTTTTCAGATTTTTTTTAGAGTCCAGTTAGTTTTTACTGTAGTTGCATATTGTTTTATCCTAAATAAGTACTTTCCTGTTTAGTTTCAAATACCTCCGGGGGCGGGGGAGAATAAAAGTTATGAACTATTCCTTTTGACAAATAGAACAAATAAAAATCTAAAGGCTAAAATTGGGTGTTGTATGTGGATAACATGCCAAGGCATGACCAGCAGGTGGCGCTCCGTGATTAAGAGAAATTTGAACCAGACCAATGACTGCAATGAACACTTGAAAGTAGAGATGTATGGACAAAGGGGTATATGGTGTGACTTTTTGGGTCACCCTACAGCTTCCAACATGAGCTTTTTAATTCCTCCCCCCTTTTTATTTTTCTCATTTTATTTTCTTCACTTTTTTTCTCTTGAACTTTGTTTTATTGGGGGAGGGGATGCAGGCGCAGAGGGTGGATGCTGAGGGATGGGGAATGAGTGGGATCAAGATACATGATGCAAAAACCACATAGAATAAATAAATTGATAATTTTAAAAGAGAACAAGAGGGAGGGTGGAGAAAGAGAAAGAGAGGCGGGGAGAGAGAGGGGGAGAGAAATGAGAAGGTTCCACACACTGCCCTCAAAGGAGGAAAGACACTTTGTATTTCCAAAGTGTTCAGTTTTTCTGGGTATGCCTGTGCAGGTCTGTGATCCAGCACTGAGGCTGAGCAGGGAACTTTGTGCCAGTACAAGGTTAGCCTGGCATACACAGGATAGCCCTGTCTGAAAACAAAACAAAATTTGAAGGGAAAATAATGCCATGAAATAAGAAGGAAGACTTAGTGTTCTTGTAAGAGGCTGTGGAGGACAGTGCAGCTGGAGAGGAACTGTGCACCTGCCCCAGAAGAATAAACATCTGGAATGTCTTTTCCCCCTTTTTAACTTTATTGTGAAAATTTTAAAGATACAAATTTTATTAAAAATAGTCAGTGCATTTCCCTCTTACATGGCAAGTACTGCCTCCTTTTAATGCATCTACTTCCTTGGGTTCACACGTATGGAACCCCTTACTCAGGTCACATTTATGCACTGCCTTTGAGAGGAGCCTTCTTTGCATCACCAGTGTGATTTACTAATCATTTACAAGCAGCACTCCTGTCCCAGCAGGGTGGTCAGCATGGGCTGCAGCTGCAGAGGCTCCATGCTGCAAGCTGGCTGGTGGGTCTAGGGCCAGTCCTATTCAGTATTGATGTGTTTCTGCAGGAGCTTCAGGAGGCGGGCACATCTCCATGTCCTCGGTACCTGCAGCCCCACAGCTTGTTGGACACAACCTTTGTGCTTGAAGCCTGCTGGCTTAGATTCAGCAGCACAGGGCATAGATTCATCGTTTTCTGATGCGAGGCCCTGTTCTGATATTTTTCTTTATAATTTTGTGAGTCCACTTTTTAAATGTGTCTTACTGGAGCTCTACAGTGGATACATCCACTGCCATTTTTGTTTTCTCTGGAAGTCCATTTTTTACAAACAGCTTTTATAAGTTACATATGTGCTTGGGAAATGATCCATTTACATAGATATTAGAAGACAGCATGATTCTGCACCATTGGTCAGGTTAAGGAAAGAAACTTGGTTCACAAATAATTTTTGCCCTTTTTTCTACTTTTATTTTCTTGAGATGTTTCCCCTCTATCTAGATAACTATTCTAAAAAGGAATTAGCAGCTGTTATAAAGTATTGGACCATGGATATTTGCAAGTGAAATATTTTTGTAATAAAATTTTGAGCAAGAAACATGAAAAACACTTTGCCCTCCAAATACTAGTTCACCCTGAAGAATGGACAACATTGTTGATAATCCTAAAATACACTTGACTTTCTTTTCCAGTGTTCAAATAACTGTAAGATAAGAAGGAACAGTAACACTTTTAGGAGAAAATGTGGACTATTTAGAGTACCCATTTCTGCCTTTTTCCTTCTTGTAAGCATAACATGTTGATCACATATATTTTTGTTGTTATTAATGTTCTTTGAGACAGGGTCTTACTATGTTTCCCTGTCTTAGAACTTACTATGTAGACCAGGCTAGCCTCAACAATCATAGATTATTTTAAAATGATGTTTTCACTAAATGTCGTTGGTGGTAGTTTTTGTTCTTTTGGGGGGCCCGCTACCCAGCTCCCAAATAAATCACATACAAAAGCTTATTCTTAATCATAAATGCCCAGCCTTAGCTTAACTTGTTTCTTGCCAGCTTTTCTTAACTTAAAATTATCCCATCTACTTTTTGCCTCTGTGTAAACTGAGTTTCTCTGTCTGCCCAGTTCCGCAGCTGCTTCCAAATAATCTCTCAAAGACTTATAAATGTTTGGCCGATGGCTCAGGCTTATTACTAACTAGCTCTTATGTTTAAATTAACCCATTTCTATTAATCTATTCATTGCCACGTTGCCCTTGGCTTACTGGTTCTCAGGGATCTTGTTCCTTAGGCGGCTGGCTCGAGTCTGCTTGACTCCACCCTTCTTCATCTCTGTCTTCAGACCTTATTTTGCCTCTCTATTGGCCAAACAGCGTTATTATCAACCGATGAGAACAAAATATATTCACAGGATCTTACAGCACCTCTGGGCTTTTTCCTTTTCTTACTTTGTATGTCTTACTTTAATTACTCTTTGGCTGGCTGTGTGGCTATGTGGCTGGCCCCTAGAGTCTTCTTTTCCTGTTCTCTTGCTCTTTCTTCTTTTCCTCCCAGATTTCTCCTTCTGTTTATTCTCTATGCCTGCCAGCCCCACCTATCCTTTCTCTTGCCTCGCTATTGGTTGTTCAGCTCTCTATTAGGCCATGAGTTGTTTTAGGCAAAGTAATACAGCTTCACGGAGTTAAAAAAATGCAACATAAAAGAGTGCAACACATCTTTGCATCATTAAACAAATGTTCCATAGTATAAACAGATGTAACACGAATTAAAATAATACTCTACAAAATGTCAGTAAAGAACATTTTTCTTTAAGATGGCAGTGTGGAAAGTTGTATTTTGTTAGTTTCTTCTTGGTATGTACTAGGGGAAAGGCCTTGCCTTTCATTTCTGAGCCACTGAATTTTGGCATGTCACTGAGAGGTTTATTAGTGCTCCCACACTGTCATAACCTGGCTGGCTTGACCCAACAAAAGTTTATTTTTAGTTCTAGAGACTGCTTTTAAAATCAAAATATTGTCAGGACTGTGCTCCCTCCAAAGGCTCCAGGAAGGAATCCTTCTTGTTTCCACATAGCTTCCTGTGGCTACCTGTAACCCTAGGTGTTTTCTTTGCCTTGTAGAGGTATGTAGAGTCATTCCAGACTGTTCTCACATAGTATTTCCCTGTGTGTGTGTGTGTGTGTGTGTGTGTGTGTGTGTGTGTGTGTGTGTGTGT
>CABHPR010155175.1:13704-57310 GCA_902168415.1 Peromyscus melanophrys
TTATTTATTTATTTATTTATTTATTTATTTATTTATTTATTTATTTATTTATTTATTGTGTGTCTGTGTATGTGCCTGTGTGTGCCACACAGGGCTAGTATGTCAATCAGGACAGGCCAGAGAAATCTGTTCCTTCCTTCTGCCATGTGGGTTTGGGGCTGGAACTCAGGTTGTCAGCCTTAGCAACAGTTACATAATTGTGTAATTACGTGCTAAGCCATCTCACTGGTCTTTAAAAAGAAAGACTAGATCTACACATTGGAGAAAACATGTGATTGTCTTTCTGATTCTGACTTACATCTTTTAACATTCTTGTTTCCTTCATTTTTCTGCAAATGGCATGATTTCATTCTTCTTTGTGGCTGACTAACACTCCATTGTGTATATGTAACACATTTAATATGTAAATCGATCAGGTGTTGATGGGCACTAAGGCTGATTCCATAATTTCGCTGTTGTGAATAGCCCCCTGGTAAAACGGATTTATTGGTATCTGAGTTGTATACTTTGATTCCTTCAGATGAATAACTGAGAGGTGCAGTAGATCTTCTATTTTTTTTCTTCCTTTTTTAGGAACCTCCATGCTGATTTCTATAGCAGATCTACTAACTTTTATTCCCACCAACCATGTATACGTTCCCATACCCCATTCTCTGCATCCTGGCCAAAATTTATTGTTTTATGCTTTTTGTTTTTGTTTTTCGAGACAGGGTTTCTCTGTGTAGCTTTGCTCCTTTCCTGGAACTCGCTCTGTAGACCAAGCTGGCCTTGAACTCACAGAGATCTGCCTGGCTCTGCCTCCCAAGTGCTGGGATTAAAGGCGTGCACCACCACCGCCCGGCTTTTTTTTTTTTTAAAGATTTGTTTATTTATTATGTATACAGTATTCTATCTGCATGTATGCCTGCAAGCCAGAAGAGGGCACTAGATCTCATTAGGTGGTTGTGAGCCACCATGTGGTTGCTGGGAATTGAACTCAGGACCTCTGGAAGAGCAGTCAGTGCTCTTAACCTCTGAGCCATCTCTCCAGCCCCCTGTTTTATGTTTTAATGACGCTAGCCATCCTGACTAATAGAAGGACTCTGTATGTAGTTTTTGTTTTTAAGATTTATTTTTAATCCTGTATATGTGTTTATGTGTGTGTGTGCCACATGTATGTAGGCACCTAAGGATGCCAGAAGAGGGTGTTGGATTCTGTGGCTCTGGAGTTACAGGCAGTTGGGAGCTGCCCTAAGTGGGTTCTGGGAACTGGGTTCATGTCCTCTGGAAGAGCATCTAGTGAGCCATTTCTCCAGCTGTCTTCAGTGGTAATAGGAGCCGTAGAGGTCAACATAGGCCATGGCTGCAACAGGACCATGGACCCAGACATGGCTCTTGGCAGCAGCTGAGGTCTGGATGATATGATGGCCCTGGGTGACAGTGCAGGCTGCTCAGATCTATTTTGTTTTGTTTTTTCTTTTTGAGCCACAAACATGGGAGGTCTTTTTTCTTTTTCTGTTGTTACTCTTCAGTTTTTCTATTGTTTTCTTCATTGTTTTATAGTTGTCATTGTTGTAGAGGTCTTTTACTTCTTTCTTTAAAGATTATTTTTTAAATGTTTTGTTTTGCTATTGTGAGTAGGATTGTTTTCCTGATTTCTTAAATGCTCTTTACTGATTGATAGAAAAGCTATTGATTTTATACCCTACTACTGTGCTTTGCTATGTGACCCTTCTCATGCATGGAGTCACTTGGTGGGAACTTCTAATCCACTGTCTTACCCCAGAAGCCTCATGTTAGATACTCTAAAGAATGTATATTGTAGCAAAGGGACAGTTGATATGGATGCTGTAGTAGAGTTGTGTGCTTATAGAAATAATAGGGTTTGCAGGATTTAATGAATATTTTATCAGAATATTTTTGTGACTCAAACCCCACCTTAGCAGTATAGAAGTAGAGGAGAATTCCTCCTCATTCTGGTCTGAGGGACTTTTCTCTCAGGTCTTTTTCATTCTTTAATCTCAGTTGCCACATATGAGGTACCAGCTATATCCCGAGGCAGCACAGCTCTCTAATGACTGTGTGCTGTGGTTATTCACTGCACACTTGTTCCTCTTGGTACTCTCTTATGGGCCTATCTGTTCCAAAGTGTCCTCCATGGCCAAGCGCTTCTTCTTTGTTTCTAGGTCTGTGTTCTGATCACAGGAGTTTCTGTGGGCTCCAGCCATTTCTGTGTTTATACATTTTAAAAAGATTTGCCTATTTTTATTTTGGGTATGAATGTTTGCATACATGTATGTGTATGTACCATATGCATTGGTTCCCATGGAGGGTTCCCATGGGGCCAGAAAAGGGTACTGGATCTCTTGGAGTTGCAGCTGTTTGTGAGGCACCCTGTGGGTGTGAGGCATCGAACCTGAGTCCTCTGCAAGAGCAGCCTGTGCTCTTAAGTACTAAGCTATCTCTTCCCACTGCTCTTTGTTCACACATTTAACCACAAGCAAATCTGGTCATCTTCAAAAGTGGTTTGTCTGGAATCTTCATTACCACACATTAACAAACATTGGGTAGGACTAGAGGAGCCAGAAAGAGTCAGTTCTTCCTCCCCTCATGAGTGCTGGGCAAATGTGCCACTGCTCTATAATCTCAGTCCTCTTTACACTAGTGTTATTGAAACTGTTATAAAATATAATTTGCACTGGATGTGGCTGGTGTACTTTTGTATTCCCAGCTACTCAGAAGGCTGAGGCAGAAAGATTGCTTGAGTCCACAAGTTCAAAGCCAGTGTGGACAATTTGTGGAAACACCCTGCTGCCTAAAAGTAATTATCCATCTGTCTAATCTAATTTATATACACAATTGTGTATGGTATTTGCTGGTTCTATAGCTGTCATGAAACCTTTGTAACTTATTCAGAATTATCGTTATGATTTTCCAAATTATTTGTTCTCATTTATGGACAGAGATGAAAACACTGGTTACAAGATAGATTAATGTCTTACTAGGGTTAGGGCTGCAGCTTCACTGTAGAATGCTTACCTAGTGTGTGAGGCCATGTTCAACTACTAGCTCTTCAAAGATCTTACTAGTGAGCATTTATAAGCACAACTTGTCCATGTTATATAATTATGTATAATGATGGAATTTGTTATTTTAGATTTGTGGGAACTAGAGTAGAAATAATTCCTCAGAGTAAGAAAGGGATTCATTTTCTACAGGGGGGAAAAAGTAATTCATGTTTTCTGTTGAGAGAAGATTTTAGAGAGAAGCATTGCTGTAGATAGTTTTCTGGAGTGTGTTTTGTAAAAGGAAAGGAAAGCTTATTAACAAAGAATATAGGTAAGATATAAATACATTAATATCATTTTACCTACTTTAAACTTTTTTTTTCATGACACAAAAGACTGAAAAGAAACAATTTTTCAAAACTGTACTGGAGCAGACACTCAGCCGATTAAAATATGTAGGAACAGTGAAAATGGCAAATAAGCAGAGGCCAGGTTAGTCCTTGTGTGCATGTTCAGAACTTATACTTTGTCTTCAAAATAGTGAATTTTAGAGTTTAGCCAGACTTGTATTGTCAGGATCGATTGTTACGAACTATTATGGACCATGATGCAATTACAGCTTATAGCAATTGATAATTCAGATGTCAACCCACCAGAGGAATTATTTTCTGACGGGATACCCCATCAGCAAGGCTTACAGATCACTGACTCTGAAAACTGTTGTATTCATCTGTAATTTCACCTGTACAAGAACAGCTATGATATCTCCCCATTACCATGCATTTTCATGTAATGTGTGCATGTAATCTCATGATTACATCTCAATCTTATGGGCACACATATTTGTGGATGGTCAGGAAGATGACTTATTTTAGCTGTATAATTTTGTTTTTTGAAAATATACTAGGATATGCTTCATAACTAGCTCTATTGTCCCACGAGGACTGTAGACACTTAAAAGCCTGCTTTGTTCCTTCTGCTCAGACTAACACAATAACAGTTTCTCCTCAGTCTAAGACCAACTGCACACAGTTAGCTCATTTTCACCTCAGAGCAAGTTCAAACTAGACTACCTTTGTAAATAGATCGTAAGTTTAAGACTTTGCAGCGTTGCAGGTGTCTAACCAAGGTTATAGCACAAAGCACCCTAAGAAAAGCATGCCAGTTCTTCGCTTGTCAAGTCTGCTGATAAAGAGCTGTGTCTCAGAGTTTGTCACACTGGGCACTGGGTCCCGTTCCTCTGGTCACAGTCTTACTCCTGAAACCTTGAAACCTTGTGTTGCCATGGTAACACAAGGTAATTTTTTAAAATTGCTTCAAGCCTCCTGTAAAAAGAGAATTTTTAGGCTAGATAAGAGAAACAGCAGGATTAGAACAGAGAATTAGCTAAGAAATTATAGACAATTAGGACAAGAAAATTAGAAGAAAAGCAGACAAATAGACATGGCTGGAACAGCATGCGCGTGAGTTTTTCCATCACCCTCAGATTAGAGATACCGTAAGTTCCCTTTGCTTTGCCGTTGCATCTGACCTGAACCCTGGAAGGTAGTCTTGCAGAGCAGGCCTTACTGATAGTGTACCTTACAGATATGTTCATAGCAGCCATCACATAGAGTGAAACCAGTCTTCTGTACTCTGTGGAGGATGAAGTCATCTTGAGTCTTTCCTTGCTGTGCTGTGTGTTATAGAGCTGAACTTGGATCCAGTCTTCTCATCGCAGTGCTCCTTTAATCGTTTGTTCAGTGCTTTCAATTCTAGCGGGCTGCCATTAGAAGATTTAGTAAGTAAGTATTCTCAGTGCTTTCAATTCTAACGGGCTGCCATTAGAAGATTTAGTAAGTAAGTACTCTGTTCAGCAGTCTTAGGTCTTGTATGTGTTTGTGATACAGTGCATAAGTTAACATCAGTTCTGTGGCATGCCTGGTCTTTCTAGAATATCAGTCTGTGATTGCTGATGTTCTGTGACTTATTTAATTGTTTTTCTCCAAGTGGATCTCAGTGGCAGTTCAGCATAATGTGGACATATTGTATTAAGTGTGCACTGTGCATAGCTATCTCATTTCTGGACAGGTGATCAATAAAGCAAGTCAATAAAGTTTTTGTTTCTGTTTATTGTTTTTGATTATGTATATTGTATGTTTGTGTAGGTGCTCATATTGCCTAGAGGTGACAGATTGCCTTGGAGCCGGAGTTACATATTGCCGTGAGCCACCTCATGCATGTGCTGGGAACTGAACTCAGATCCTGTCATATCCAGGTCCTCTTCAGTAGCAGTATGTGGCCTTAACTGCTGAGTCCTCTCTCTAGTCCCTAAGAGTTTTTTTTGAAATTTTTTTTCCATACAATATATTTTGATCACAATTTCCCTTCCTGTGAAACACACTTAAGGACAGGCTCCATGCCCAGTAATAGATGGGCAACAGAAAACAAACTCTGGGGTATTTTTGTAGACTTTTAATCTCATAGTGCTTGTTTGGGCATTTTTTTTTTTTTGTCTAACTGATCTTTTGCTAGCATATTATGGTTCTTTTTTTAAAAAGCTCTAGTTTGTTTTTGTTTGTCTACTTGTTTGTTTTCTAAAGAGAGAGAAGTTACAGAGTATGGGGGATAGAAGATAAAGAATTTAATTTAAAGAAAATTATTATATGTGTATGGGCATTTCTATGTCTCTGCCCTGCTTGAATGCCTGATGCCCATTGGGGTTGGAAGAGGGCATCAGATTCTCTGGAACTGGAGTTACAGATGGTTATGAATCACAATTCAGGTCCTCAGAATTGAACCCAGAACCTCTGGAAGAAAAGCCAATGTGCTTTTGACCACTGAGTTCTCTCTCTCTCTCCAACCCCCAGCAAGTTCTATATCACAACTTGATGGCAAAATTTTTTTTGAAGTGCTTAGTGAAATCCAAGGCCTCATACATGCTAAGTAAATACTCTACTACTGAGGTCTGTCCCTAGTCCCAAGGGGAAAATAACAAATACTTAAATCTATCTACAAAGCTCTTACATGTTAGGTTTCATGATTAGTTTGCGACAATAGAATTTTAAACGTCTTTAGAGTCTTGGCTTCACTGCTCCCAGCATTCTAATCCCTAAAATGTGATGTGTTTGAATGTGCACCAGACAGTAGTTCCCCTCCAGCCCTTTTGCCTTTCTTTCCTGTCTACATTCAGAAACCACCTTACCTGAAGTCTCAACATAGGAACCAAATATTCAGTTTAGTTTTAGCTGTCTCTTACTATTTGAAGGACCTCCCCTTTAATATCTAAAATTATAACACCAAATTTTTAAAGACAATATCACGTTCCATGATAACTGAACTTGTCTCAGATTCTCAGCTAGAACCTGAAGCAGAATTGAACTCAGCAGGCAGTACCCTTTAACATCACTCAGTTTTCTAACTCTTTTTTTTCATTTTTATGTAGCTTATTTATATTATTATTGTCTCTTTAATGAATTTTTTAAGTATTTATTTCTTCTTATAATGGCCTATACTTTTTTCCTTCTCTTTCTCAAATCTACATATATTTTTTTAAGTACATCATAACCCATTTAGAGTCTTTTCTGTTTGAATTTGATTTTACTGTGTTTCTTTTTTTAATATTTTTATTTTATAATTAATTTAACTTTACATATCAGCCAGGGATTCCCTTGTCCTCCCTCCTCCCACCCCCCAGCCTTCCCCACAACCACCCGCCATTCCCACCTCCTCCAAGGCAAGGTCTCCCCTGGGGAGTCAACCCAGCCTGGTAGATTCAGTTGAGGCAGGTCCAGTCCCCTCCTCCCTACACCAAGGCTGAGCAAAATGTCTCAGCATAGGCTCTAGGTTCCAAAAAGCCAGCTCATGTACCAAGGACAGGTCCTGGCTCCACTGCCTGGGGGCCTCCTAAACAGTTCAAGCTAATCAACTGTCTACTTATTCAGAGGGCCTGGTCCAGTTCCATGGGGGCTCCTCAGCTATTGGTTCACAGTTCATGTGTTTCCACTAGTTTGGCTATTTGTCTCTGTGCTTTTTCCAATCATGGTCTTAATATCTCTTGCTCATATAATCCCTCCTCTCTCTTGCTGATTGGACTCCTGGAGCTCCACCTGGGTTTTGGCTGTGGATCTCTGCATCTGTTTCCATCAGTCATTGGATGAGAGTTCTACTACGACAGTTGGGGTGTTTGGCCATCTGATCACCAGAGTAGGTCAGTTCGGGCTTTCTCTCTACCATTGCCAGTAGTCTATAGTGGAGGTACCTTTGTGGATTTCTGGGGACCTCTCTCGCACTCTGCTTCTTCCTATTCCCTTGGGTCTTCATTTATCATGGTCTCTCTTTCCTTGTTCTCCCACTCTGTTCCTGATCCAGCTGGGACCTTCTACTCCCCTAAGCTGTCATTCCCCCAACCCTTGCCCTCCATTATCCCCCACCCCCAATTTGCTCATGTAGATCTCATCTATTTCTCTGTCGTTGGGCGATCCCTGTGTCTTTCTTAGGGTCCTCTTTACTGGGTAGCCTCCCTGGAGTTGTGAGTTGCAGTCTGGTTATCCTTTGCTTTACATCTAGTATCCACTTATGAGTGAGTACATACCATGTCTGTCTTTCTGAGTCTGGGTTACCTCACTCAGGATGATATTTTCTAGTTCCATCCATTTGCCTGCAAACCTCATGATGTCATTGTTTTTCTCTGCTGAGTAGTACTCCATTGTGTATATGTACCACATTTTATTCATTCTTCAGTTGAAGGGCATCTAGGTTGTTTCCAGGTTCTGGCTATTACAAATAATGCTGCTTGAGGGTATGATTGAGCATTCCTTGGGTATATGCCCAAGACTGGTATAGCTGGGTCTTGAGGGAGGTTGATTCCCAATTTTCTAAGAAAGTGCCATATTGATTTCCAAAGTGCCTGTACAAGTTTGCATTCCCACCAACAGTGTAGGAGTGTTCCCCTTGCTCCACAACCTCTCCAACATAAACTGTCTTCAGTGTTTTTGATCTTAGCCATTCTGACGGGTGTAAGGTGGTATCTCAGAGTTGTTTTGATTTGCATTTCCCTGATGACTAAGGATGTTGAGCAATTCCTTAAATGTCTTTCAGCCATTTGAGCTTCTTCTGTTGAGAATTCTCTGTTTAGCTCTATAGCCCATTTTTTAATTGGACAGTTTTCTACCTCTTGTTTTCATCATGATGTAGAGACTCAGGTTTCTGAGATAAATGCAGATGCTCTTTGGAAGACCATAGCAATAAACTAATACAGTGATATGCTTTTTAGCCATTGAGGTGGGGTGTGCTTAGCCTTTCTTCTATGACAGGTTGGTTTCACTCTTCAATACCAGTGTCTCTTCATCAAGCAATGCATTGTTTTCATCTTATCAGTTGTTAAGGTTTTAACTTCTTTTTCTCTTAGCGTCTTTTTATAGTCATAAAAGATGTGCACTACAGTTTGGGATGTAACTCAAGTAGAAGAGCTTTTGCCCAGTCTGCACTAGTTACTGGGCTCATTTCTAGTATGAGCATCACAAGAAAAAGAGAAAAGTGCAGGCCCTTCTGTCATTTGCTGCTGCTCCACCCCCTCCTCTCTCTTTCCTCTTCCTCTGTTGCTGGCTCTGCAGCTGGGGTCCTGCTGTCTCTGATCCTGGGGTCAGGGGGTAAGTAGATGCAGAGTCAATGACACAGGCTCTGGGAGGTTTGCAAACAATCTCTCGTTAAACGAAGGGCTGAGGTTTATATATGTGGCTTTTTGGTGGGCTTTGCTGCTAGCTGCTGTGATGTTTCTTGATTGGCTCTAGGCTGCCTGTCATCATCTTTCAGTTTGGAGTTTATGAGTCAGGTTTCCTCTGGTCAGAGTGCTCTCTGCACATGCCACAGCTGTTTGTTTGCTTAAGGTGTGGCCCAGTGCTTCAGCCTTACCCACCTCATTCCTCCTTCTTTACCCATTCTTTTTCTCCCCCTCCTCCATCCCTTTCTCCCTGTCCTCCTTCCTGTCTTTCTCCTTTTCTCCCTTCTTTCCTTCCTTTTCCTCCCTGTACTCCATCTTTCTCCTTTTTTTTTCTCTTTGTAGCAGACCTTACTATACAGTCCAGGCAAACATGACACATCCTGCTTCTGCTTCACAACTGCTGGGGTTATAGAGTGTGCAACTAACCCATCTGTCTCATTCTTTCTTAGGTCTGGGAGCTAATTACTTCTATAAATATTGTAGAGATTTTAAACATAACTTGCCATTAAGTTTATTAAATCAAAAAGTTGTATATTACAGAAAAGGTAGAACTGTAATAAACTTGATATAGTCTGTATCATTGTCTAAACTTTTAAATGCCAATGTCCAACCTGCTTTTTTAAATGAAAACTTGAATCTCTGAATGAAAATTCTTATACCAAATGTGTTAGTTACCTTGGCTGTCACTGGGATAAAATACCCGACAGAAACAATTTACAGAAGGAAAGATTTATTTGGCCTCGTGGTTTGAGAGGGTCAGTCTATCATGATGGAGAGGATATGGTGGAGCAGAACAGAATAGTTCATGTCATGGCAGGCAGGGAGCAGAGAAGATAGGCACACTGCTACTCAGCTGGCTTTCTCCTTTTTTATTTTCAATCCTGCCCAGGCCCCCAGCCTATATAATGGTACTTGTACTGCCCACATTCAAGGGTGAGTCTTCCCACACCAGTTCTCTCTTTCTCTCTCTTTTTCTGACTCTGTCTCTGTCTTCCTCCTGCTTTTCCCCTCCCCTCCCCCTCTATAAAATGGCCTCACAAATACACTCAAGTCTCCTAGATGATTCCAAATTCAGCCAAGTTAATAATGAAGATAGACCATTATGCTAATGATGTCAACTTATTTCAAAAGTCAGGATGTCTGATCAAGGTCTTCCTCCCCCTTGTTAGCATTTGAGAACACATGTCTACTCCTGAAATGTTCTCTTCCGTGTTAAATTGCGTGACTGCTTTAGCATTTGTTAAAGGAAAGTTAGTTTTTACCCCTTTAATTGATCTTGCCAGTGTTTTGAATCCTCTCCAGATCTCATCACTGCTTTGTACTGTCAACCTAGAGGCTAGGAAGTACTAAGTAGGTTCATTGCTTAGAAAGAAAGTGATAAGAACGTGTCATGGGACTTTAAGAGCATCATGAAAGAAATACTTGTTGAAATAAGAAATAATGCAGTAAGGAAGTTAAATAGAAATTTAATTAGCATGCATAGTCTGTGAATTTTGAATTGAAAAAATTTTAGACATCCATTAGACAAATATAATTCCTTCCAAAAAGTTGTGACCACTGAGCTCAGTGGCACAGGCCGGTAATCACAGCTATATGGGAGGCTGAGGCAGGAGGATGGAAAGTTGAAGGCCTGCCCAAGCTACAAAGTGAATTCAAGGACAGCAACTCAGTGAGGCCTAGTTTCAAAATGAAAAGTAAAAAGATGGCAGGGATGCACGAGGCCCTAGGTTCAATCCACAGCCCTGGAAAAATGCAAGAATAATAAATCCATGTTATGGCAGGTTCTAAAGGACATGCAAAACTCTGCTCCAGGTCTCTGGACTTGGGGCAGGAAGAAGTTCACCCATGAACTGCCCAGGCTAGACCTGGTAGGTTTTGGTTGCCTCTGGCACCGGGCAATCAGGCACCAATATAGTGAGTGAGTACAGGTTGGTGATATGGGAGAGAGGCAAAAGGAGTCATGTGCACAGGAGAGAGACAGATTTGAAGAGGTGAGGGTGGTGAGGGATGGGCTGATGCAGATGACCTAGTGCTACCCAGGGCCAGATGTCTGGGCTGCTGCCAAGGGCCACGACTTGGTCTGTGACCCTGATGAAGACAGAGAGGATAGGTCTGTACATTGTTGTCTTCACCCCTCACCAGCTGAAGTGCTCAGGAGAGGGCCCTCACAATAGAGCTGACCTTGTTCACAGGGGCATAGGCGAGCTGGCCCTGAGGGTGTGAGAATGAGAGAGCAGGTCAAGGCCCTCTTGTCTGCCATATAGTAGTGGTGCCCCCCCTTGACCTGTGGTGGGGGGTGGGGTGACCCCTTCCCCTTACCAGGTGCAACACTTGGGGAAGTGGACCCTGCACCTCACCTGGGCAGCACAGTAGAGATGACCCTGTTGGTGGAGGTGTGGGTGACTCAGCACCAATGTAATGGGAAGAGCTGTTCCATTACTCATCTGTCATATGTCAGCATGGGTGAAGGAGAGATGCCTCCCCCATCCCTTTAACACCTAAGGCAGGTGGAAGAGCTGGTCCTGAGGTCATAAGAGCAGAATACCTGTCCCTGCCCCTCATCAGCTGCAGCACTCAGGAAAGTGGTCCCCATACCTTGTCTGGGCAACACAGTAGAGCTGGCCCTGAAGGTGTAGGTGTGGGAGATCCCACCTTGAGGGCATGAAAGCCCGAGAACTGGCCCTGCCCCTTGCTCATCATTGCAAGAAGTGAACTAGCCAGGGCAATGCAGGAGAGCTCACCCTGGTGGTGAGGACAGGGGAGAGCTGGCAGGCTGACCAACCCTACAACTACCCAGGCCCAGAACCAGGGTTATGTGTTGGCCCACCCCAACATCCACCCCATCTGTGATCTGCTGGAGCACAGGGGTAGGAGTTGGGGGGCAGGTCAGTCCTGTGGACCCAGGGCTGCAGGATCTTCATGACACAGGGCAACAACAGAATGTCCAGGAAGAGTCCCAGTGAGGGACAAGCATTGGAGGTGTAGCAGAAACCAGGGTCCTTGAACCAGACCAATGATTATTTGTGGTGAACACCTGCTTGCAAACATGTATGGATAAAGGAGTTTACTGTGTGACTCATTGTGTCACACTGCAGCTTCCATGATGAGATTTTCCCTTCCTTCCCCGCCCCCCCTTTTTTCTCTTAAATTTTATTTTTTGGGGAAGATTGCAGGGGCAGAGGGTGGATGCGAGGGCATGGGAGATGGGTGGAATCAAGAGACATGATGTGTAAGACACAAAGAAGAAATAAAAAGAAAGTTAAAAAATAAATCCATGTTATATTCCACGGTAACAATGAAGCATCCAATTAGACTGTACCCTTTGGTGTTCAGAATGGAGTAAGATGCTTATAAATTTTGCTGTAATGAAGCTTAGAATGGCCCCCTTGAACTCTATGGATGCGCAAATTCTGAGGAGGTTTTGGTACAGGAAGCCTTGGTCATATATAACTTATTGTAAGAACTTTTCTTAAGACCGTAGTTCTTGGGCCTAGCATGGTGGCACATGTCTTTAATCTCAGCACTCATGAGGCAGAAGCAAATGGATCTCTGAGTTTGAGGCTATCCTGGTCTATAGGGTGAGTTCCAGTACAGCCAGGGCCACACAGAAAAACTCTTTCTCAAAAAGCCAAAAATTAAAATAAAAAGGGGAAAAAAGATGGCATTGACACTTTTGGCTGTTATTCTCTCCTTTTTTCTTCTCCCCAGAATCACCCCTGGCCTTCAACTGTGCTTTTAGTCGTCTTTGAGCATAGTGTTGCGTTAGCCCCCACATACAGCATGTAACAGAGAGTGTCTTACTGTCTCTTTCCTTCCATGAACACTCCTTCCTCTATCTTACATGCTTGAAAGTTGATAAAATCATAAAAATAGTAAGTATGTGCAAAGAAAAGCATACAGCTCATAGCTCTACAGCTGTGATTTCCTACAAAATACTTATACCTTGAAACAGCATCTGTATCCAGAACGGAGACTGGTGACCCCATTCTATAAGCAGCAAAGCCAGTTAAGATAAAGTTGTTCAGGTTAAAGGAGAAGAAACAGAGCCATACAGTGTGCCCTGTGTGGAACTTCTCATCTAAGAACTCACACCTATATTCTCATTTGTGCAGGCTTCCTTTTCCACTGTTACATTGTAATATCTACTGTGTTTGATTGCAGTGCTTTGGTGTTTTTCACTGCTACAATAGGATGTGTGAACCTGTAATTTATTTATGTATCTCACTACTGTTGGGCATTTGCATTAGGTCTAATTTTTGTTAGTTACATATAATATGCTTTTTATTGTTTGGGTTTTTTCCCTGATGTTTTCTTTTTTAAGATATTTGCTGTGTAAGCTTAGGATAGCATGGGACTTTCCATGCATCACAGGCTAACCTAAAATCCAGGACCCTCTCTGCCCTCCAAATGCTAGGATTGCCAGTACATTCCACTGTTTAACTTTTATTTTTGAGGTTTACATATACACACATTTTTGATGGATATATATATATATATGTGTGTGTGTGTGTGTGTTGATTTTATACTTTCAATTTTCCAAAATAATTGTGCAAATATATATTCTGTAGGGGAAGCAAAAGTTTGCCTCTATTTTTTAAAGGTTCTGTTCTTCTTGGGCCTGAATAGTAAATACAAACTATATACTGAATTAGACAAAGAATAGTAAATTGTGACAAGGCATTGAGACTGAGCTAAGATAGTTAATTTGATGGAGAAGTATCTAGAGGGATAAGGAATCATCTAATGATGTATTTTCGCATACACTTCCTTGTCCTCAACTTACCATTCATAGTCAGAATCATGTTTTTTTCTGGGTGTGATGGTACATCCCAAAACTTGGGGATGGGGGAAAAATGATGCTTTTCTTCTGGAATAGAGAGATAGGATATTTTTCTCATGGCAATGTCATCTCCAGTTTCAATGAAACTGGATAATAATATTTTGTTTTGGACAGGGCCTTACTGTCTAGAACGCACTCTGTAGACCAGGCTGTACTTGAATTCTCAGAGAGCTGCCTGCCTCTGCCTCCTGAGTGTGCCACCACATCTGGCAGGATAGAGGTCTTCCTGTCTTTTGTTTGCTGTTAACTCAGAAGAATCACTATAGTAGTTCCCATCAGAGGTATGTAAGGGTTCCATCCTCTGTCCTCCACAGATGTTTCTGTCAGTCAGCCTCTCTGTCACTGTGCCACATCACCAGAGAAACAACTGAAGGGAAGGTTTTAGATCACAGTTTTAGAGGGTTCAGCTCACGGCTGGCATGTGGAGCAAAGATGTTTATCTCTTGCGGGCCAGGAGGGAAGAAGACAGGGAGGGAGGGAAGGCGAGAGAGAGTGTTGTCCTTTTATTTAATTATTGCTGCCTTTTAAGCCATAGCTGTTTGAATCAGCAACTGCAACTCTGCCCAGCAGCAGGTAGGCCGCAAGGGCTGTAGCTGGAGGGAATTTTGTTCCCTCAGGCACTGACTCTTAAAAAGCTATGAAGGGAACTTAACTAAACCTCTCTTCCTCTAAAGAACTTAAGATTCAAAGGTTAAGGTGGAATTCTGCTCTTCAGAGACGCTGAATAGCACATAGCTCACCTCTTCTCCTTGCTCATGTCCTCCAAAAAGCCTTCATCCTTCTCCTCACCCCTCCTTAAAAGCCCTACTTCACCTGTCTCCTCCCTACCACTTGCTATCAGCTAGTTGCTGACGCAGCCTCCTGACCACAGGTGAATTTTATTTAATCAAACACATCTTTGCATCATTAAACAAATGTTCCAGAGCATAAGCAAAAGTAACTCACCTTAAGACAATATTCTACAACAAGAGGGAGAGAGACTATTTGAGAATTAGAGTGACTAAGGAGCTGGGGATAAAATATCTCCCAAAGGCACAATTCCAGTGACCTATTTTGTCTAACTAGCCTCCACCTCCCAATTGTCTATTCATTTAAGAGCTTATAAATGGCTTAGGCCACTGGTGAAGTTAGTACACTCAAGATTCAGTCACTTCATAGAGATACCATATTGGGAACCAAGTCTTCGACACAGTAGCCTTTCAGGGGAGGCACGTTGTCCAAACCATAGGAATAAAACTATTGCTTGATGACTTTTTGCACGCTGAGTACCTCTTTGTAGTACCAGTCACTATACCATTTGTGAGTTTGGTTTTACTGTCTTATATTGGTTGAGCCCGGGTTTAGAAGCCCTGGATTTGAGAGGCTTTATGTTCAGAGAGGCACAAATAGTGATGGCTGTGTCCCAACTCCAGTTGCCGCTGACTTCTGGTTTGTTTCTGCTGTTGCAGTACAGTCTCACTGGGGCCCTACTTGAGAGTTTGGTTTTTTTTCTTTTTCTTTTTTTTTTTTTAAAGATTTATTTATTTATTATGTATACAGTGTTCTATCTGCATGTATGCCTGCAGGCCAGAAGAGGGGCACCAGATCTCATTACAGATGGTTGTGAGCCACCATGTGGTTGCTGGGAATTGAACTCAGGTCCTCTGGAAGAGCAGAGGATCAGTGCTCTTGACCTCTGAGCCATCTCTTCAGCCTGAGAGTTTGGTTTCTTATCTAGATCTTTCCTCCTGGTGATTCCTGAAAGTTGGGTCTCACCCTGTATGTGCATTTTAGCACTGGCGAAGCTCATGTGCTCCTCAGGGACCTTGCTATTGAGCAGAATCTCTCCTGTCTCCATGAATGTTCCGCCCCTCTCACCAGGAACTTTGCCATGTTGTTGTTCTTGTTTTTTTACATAAGTTCTCCAAACTGTATCATATCCTATGGTGTGGTATGTAGTGTTTCTTATGAAAGTTCCTGTTTTTCACTTTTCTGTACCTCCAAATTTGTTTTAGGATAGTTTAAGTCTTTCTTTGGTCTGGAGAAATAGCTCAGTAGTTAAGAGCACTGGCTGCTTTTCCATAGGACCTGGGTTCATTTCCCAGTGGCAGTGCACAGCCATCTGCAACTCTGCTTCTGGGAGGTGGTGGTGGGGTGGAGGGGTGTCTGCCACCCTCTCTGGCCTCTATCGGCATTACGTGTGTGGTGAACATACATACATGCTGGCAGAACTCCCATACATATAAAATACAAATAAATAAATCTCAAATAAATCATTCTAGATCTTAAGAATCCACAATTAAAAATACTCAGGCTACATTTGCAGCCACAAATTTTAATTTTTATCTCTCTGGTCTCATAAGATTGCTGAAGCCCCCTCAGATTTTGCTATACTTCTGGCAGTAACTGTACATTAAACTCTTAGCCTCTTGCCATGCCCCCAAAATAGAAACGTTAGGTGTCTTAAGCGTTACACTTGTGGTTAAATTTCAACATTTTAAGGATTTTATTAAATCTTGTTAGTAAAATGTTAAGGAGTAAAATCACATATAAACACATTTCAAATTACAGAACCAATAATAAAAATGTTCCTTTTTCTACCTGGTGTTCCAATCTTAGTCTTTTTCTCTAAGGAAAGTTGCATTTTGTTATGTCTTTCTGTATATGGCATGTATACATAATACATATGTGTATATATCCCACTTACTAGCATATTTTTATTTTAATTATAGTTCATATAAATAATATCTTATAAAGAAATAGAGATTATAGCAAAAATCTTAGTATCCACAAACTAGTTTAACTTTTTACCATGCTTCTTTAGATTGTCTTTTTCAATAGAAAATAAAATTATAGAGTTGAATACTGGATTTTTTTTTCAATTATTTCCAATTTGTGTTTTGCTGAGGTTTGTCCTTGTTTATGCTTACAGATTTCCCTCATTTGTTTGAATTTACCTATGGCATTCTTAAGTTTATCCAAACCCCTTTGGCTGGTTAGTTTTTCTTTATTATATGTATCTTTTTAATGTAAAGATGAACATATTATAGCTTATAATTTGGACTAGGTTTAAAATATATAATACTGAGAAAATATATTTTACTCTCTTCTCAACTTGGTGGAAAACCAAGAAGAAAAATGAATTTTATTGGTGAAGTTTGAGAGTATTTGTTGTCATGGTACCAAGTGAAGTTTTGATGAATCCCATAGAGATCTCTAGAGGAACAGAACCAGGTTAATGCATATACTATTAAACAGGATTTGAAAGACTGGGTTACAGGATGTGGGCTGGGGAGTCTCAATCGTGGTAGTTTACATGGTGGAGAGGCAGAAAGACCCCTTATCTGCATAATCCATCAAACTGGATGTCTCAGCATTTCCAATCCAGTCCCCAAGGAAGGCCTGGAAACTCCCTAGAGTAGAAGGGAGTTTTTGTGGTAGAAGGAAGTGGTGTGGGGTAGAAGCCAGAGCTTGATTGAGTGGAGGGCCGCAGTGGCAACAATGATAGACACAGTTCCTGAGAAATAAAAAGCAAAGGCAGGTAACATTGCTTCTTCATGTCTCTGACATACATTGGAAGGTACCACTCACTCCAAGGGAAGAGTCCTCCATCAGTTAATACTCTCTGGAAACATCCAGAGGGTATCTCTTAGACCAGTGGTTCTCAACCTTCCTAATGCCATGGCTCTTTAATACTCAGGTTATGGTGACCCCCAACCATAACATTATTTTGTTACTACTTCATAACTGTAATTTTGCTAGTTATGAATCATAATGAAAGTATCTCATATGCAGGATATCTTAAATGGGACCCTCAAAGGGGTCCTGACCCACAGGTTGAGAACTGCAGTCTCAGATGATTCTAAATCCTGTCATGCTGAACCATGGCATGAACATGGCACAAACTTTTGATATGTCTAAACATATGTTGTCACTCCCTGGCTTCTGTTTTTCTTTCTTTCTTTCTTTCTTTCTTTCTTTCTTTCTTTCTTTCTTTTTAAAGATTTATTTATTTATCATCTATACACAGTGTTCTGCTTGCTTGCATGTACCTGAACACCAGAAGAGGGCACCAGATCTCATTACAGATGGGTGTGAGCCACCATGTGGTTGCTGGGAATTGAACTCATGACCTCTAGAAGAGCAGCCAGTGCACTTAACCTCTGAGCCACCTCTGCAGCCCAGCTCCTGTTTTCTTATTGAGTGTCTCTCATGTACTATATATTGAAGCACAAATACTTCTTCAAAATCTTTCTCTCATTCTTTGTGATTTTCATCTTTTTTACTTAATTTAGCAAATCCTTAGTATTTTTAGGATGACAATATGACTATACCACTCTTTTATTTTTTCCTACTTTAATAGCTTTATAAACAAAACAAAACAAACAAATATGCCTGAGTTTCACTCCGAGGCTCATTCTTGTCTGAAGTCTGCTATAAAGCTGAGGCTGGTTCCAAACCTGAGATCTTTGACCCCGAGAGCTACAGGCATGTGCTACTACAACACACTCTGGGATAGAATTTTTACACATTAAGATTTACTGATTGATTCTGTGTGCTTAGCACTTTGCTAAGTATTATTGTAAAACTTAATGGAAGTATAAGACATTATGTTGGCCCACATGAGGTTAAAGTGTAATTGAATGTGAATAAACTGATTATTAACCCACAGTAAAGTGGTAATGATATGAGGAAAGATTTGGAATGGGCCATAAAGATTTGATTTTTGAAAGCATAAAGATCGTTATGGACAAGAACTCAGATGTGAATGCAAGGTAGATGACAAAGGAACAATTGTGTGTGTGTGTGTGTGTGTGTGTGTGTGTGTGTGTGTGTGTGTGTGTGGTGTGTCTGGGATCATGAGGAATCAAGAGGAATAGAAGTAGTCTAGGGAGCTTAGAACTGATGAAGTAGATAAAAGAAGCCATATCAATTGTAAGGAAGTTGGTGGATGCGGTCAGCATTCACGATCGGAGTAGGTCAGATGAGGGAGAGGAGATCAGCAATAAGACTTTTATTTGGCAAGTTCAGTTTAGATACAGCCCTCAACAAAAATGCCTGTGCCCTTGGCTCAGTAATCAATTTCTAAGGCTTCCAGGAAAACATTCCAAATGTTTGGTGTTCAAAAGCGTAGGAAAAGGGACCAAAGGAACATTTTGAAGTAACTGTTTTCATTTTCTTTCTATTCCTGCCTTTGACACTTTTCCCTTTTTTTTGTCGATTTATAAATTTATTAACTAAAATGGTTCTGCAATAAGACAAGACACTTGACTTTTTTTGATATTCTTTTTTTATTAAGAAGCTTTTTATTCATTCCATATACCAACCACAGATCCCCTCTCATCCTACCTCCCACTCCCCCCAGCCTTCCCTGCCAGTCCACCCCTTGACACCTTTTCTTACAAATTAAGTCAATTCTGTGGAGAGGGAGCATGGGAGGATGGTGGGTTCTCCTGCAGTCGGAAACATGAGCGCCCTTGATTTGGTTCTCCTGAGCTGAACCAGCTGGGAGATGTTAGAATCAGAACAGGTTGTTTTTCCTTTCAAGTTTATTTGTATTATTTTAATTATGTGTAGGTGTGTGTGTGTGTGTGTGTGTGTGTGTGTGTGTGTGTGTGTGTGAGTGCAGTGCCTGTGGAGGACAGTCACAGGCAGTTGTGAGCCACCTAACATGGATGCTAGAACTGAACTTAGTCCCTCTGCGAGAGCAGCCAGTGCTCTTAACCCTGAGTCATAGTTCTCCAGCCCCTCAACACTGATGCTTAATCAGGGTTTCCTATAGAATGAAAGTTCATAGGTAGTCTTCTGTGGTTCATGAATTGTTTGGAAAATCATACAAGGTTTGGAATTAAGAGTATTTTCTAGAGAAGTGTCTCAAGTTCTAAAATAAATTTCAGACCATCCCACCTTAAGTTATTTGAAAGATTTACTTCTCATCAAAGTTAAGTCTCATCAGAGGTGGGGACCACTAACTAGAAAGAAGACATGCGATTATGATGTGTTGAACCATACACAGCTGTCCTAGGCTTTGCCATGCATCACGCAGCTTCCAGTGCCATCAGTAACTTGTTGTGCATCGTTAAGATGCGATGGTCCTCCCTTCAGAAATGTAAGCTTAGTTCAGCAGAATATATTCACATTTGCATTTAGACATACTTATTCCTTTCATAAAGATAATAATGTTCTGATGATATTTGTTGCTTTCTTTATTCTAAAATGTTAATAATGCCTTTGGGTTTATACAGTCTTGGGTTATTCTCTATGCTTAGTATTTCTTTGGACACATTGTAGTGTAGGAATGCTGAATAGGTTCAGATTATTAATTAACTCCCATTGTTGCTTAGGCTCTGGAGCACTTCTTTACTGTGGATTCTTAGGCCCTGTTTTGGTCAGATATAAAAAGCACACTTGCTGAGTTACCCTGCTACTCTATCTTTGTGTCTAGTACACACACAGGAAGGCTTGGTGATGGAACTTGGTGGTCTATTAACTACCTTGACTTAATCAGAATTTCTTTGTTTTGGCCTTAAATTTCTTTGGAATGGTGGTTTATATAGTTTTCATAAATATAGTTGGTGTTTGAAGCTTTGTGTCAGGGGTTGGAGTATAGCTTATCAGTGGGGCACTTGCTATCATGTCCAAGTCTTTGTGTCTGATTCCTAGCATTACCAAAAAATATAAAAATAAAAGGAAATCTGGGCTCAAGAACACTAAGTTTAACCATAATCTCTTTCTTGGAGGCATTCAGATAGCCAGTAACAGTACAGTTTAACTTAATGTTTCCTTTCTTTTCCATTTGTATTTGGTTTTGTTTTGTTTTCACAAATTTAGTCTTACTTTCACATAAGAATAAAAAGCAAGAAGCGATCGAAACCAGCTGAGGAAACACTCCGACTGTTCTTTCTCTTTTGTAGGTTGCTCTCTGATTCTCAACAGCTGGATACTTTAAGGAAAGCAAGGTCTTACATAAGACAAGGAAAGTTTGATGAAGCAGTAAGTACATTGGCACTTGAGGCCGGGTTAGCTGTATGTGGGGAGCATATCAGGCAGGTTGAGAGGGGCCCTGAGGAGGGCCTTTAGCCTCAGACATGCTTTTCCTTACTTGAGGCAATCTGTGATTGCAGCTTTCTAGTTTGGCTTTAGAAAGGAACTGTATTGCTATTTCTTTTTTTAATGAAAACACAAATTTCAAGTAACCGTCATCCTCCTCTGAGGGTGCAGAGCACCACATTTGCTGTTTTCTCCACCGCATTCCTAACAAAGCTTTGACTCAGACTGCCTCTACCCACTGTCTGTTGTGTTGTGTTGTGTTGTGTTGTACTGTGTTTCCATGACGGTGGTTGAACCTAGGATCCTGTGCATGCTAAGTAAGCACTCTGCCACTGAGCTGCATCCCCAGCCCTATTTTATTTGTTGAATTTATCAGTTCCTTTGCTTATTATTATTATTATTTGTTTAGACAGAGAATTGCACAGTTGCCCAGGCTAGTCTGAAATTTACAACTCTCCTACCCCAGCCTCTAAAGTAGTTGGGATTACAGACATGTGTCACCATGCCTCACTAAAAATTCTTCCATTTTTTTAAAAAAATGCCTAAATATACTAATCTGTATATTTATAATTTTTTAATTATGATTTTAATTTTTATACTTTTTCCCTGGTAGTATTTGAACCCAGGGCCTCTCATATGCTAGGCAAGCACTGTACCACTAAACTACATCCCCAGCTCACTAAACTATTCTTCTCTTCTAAATATTGTTATTTTGGTGATGTTTTATAGTAGACTTGCGTAATATAATATGAAAGTAAAATATAATGCATATGCACACATGCTTACATATACATACACACACATATACATATATATATATATATATGCATTTCCATTATTTGGGATATATACTAGAGAACCTTCATTTCCTGTACGTGTTGTCTGAGGACCATTTCTGTAATAATGAATTACTTTCAAACACTACATAGATCACAGACAGTTTCCATTAAAATGCCCTATCTTCCCAAATTGAAAAGTCTCTTTTATTTTGAGATTTTTGTCATGGTTTGCAAGAAGACTCTCGCGGTTGAAGTCTGTCCCTACCCTCCCATCTGAGGTTACTCAGTCCAGTGTACTTAGTGGATTGGTTCCGTGGAATGCCGGTTTTCCCTGGTTTGGGAAACGTGGCTTTTACTGTTTCACTGAAAGCTCTACGTATATTTTGTCCCCACAGGTCTCCCTCTGTGAGGAGCTGATTGATCTCGCGTTGAAAGGACTGTCCTATTATCACACTTACGACAGATTCTTTTTGGGCATCAGTGTTGCAGTTGGTTTTGTGGGATGGACGTCTTATGCTTCTTTGCTAATCCTCAAGTCTCATTCCGATCTCACAAGAAGTGCTAGGAAGGAAGTTAAGGTAAGTTTAGAAGATGTAACAGAGATTCAGATGATGGTATCAAAGTCACCAGAAATAAGGACTAAGAAACCGAACCAATCACGTATAATGAGTTCATGGAATATGTAAATTGTAAGGGTCAGTGAACTGATGTGTCTCTCCTCTGCTTTCTTTGTATTGGCTGTTTTTTTTTTGTTGTTGCATCAGTCTTTTCAGTGGCTAAGAGGAGACATTGATAACACTGCTCTGTAACTTAAGAGACGCATGAAGAAATATATATGAATAATTTAAGTTCTTCTGTAGTCTTAATGATGCTCTGTTTCTTTCTTTCTTTCTTTCTTTCTTTCTTTCTTTCTTTCTTTCTTTCTTTCTTTCTTTCTTTCTTTTTATAACTACTCAATGTCAGTATTTCACATACTTCTAAAATAGGTTATTAGAAAACTACTTCAGAGCCAGGAGAGATGACTCAGAGGCTGAGAATGTTTACTGCTCTTGCTGAGGACCTGAGTTTGGTTCCTAGAACCCCCATCAGGTGGCTCACAGTCACCTGTAACTCCAGTTCCAAGGGATCTGGTAGTCCCTGGTCTCCCCGAGCATCTGATTACATATGACACATGAATGCATGCCGGCACATGCACATTAATTAAAAATAAATCTTAAAAATATCCACTTCAAACCAGGCGCAGTGACACACACTTTTCATCGCAGTACTCAGGAGACAGAGACAGGTGAATTTCTAAGTTCAAGGTCATCCTTGTCACAGAGCAAGTTCCAGGACAGCCAGGGCTACACAGGAAACCCTGTCTCAAAACACTCCAAAGCTCTATATTTATCATTATCTCATATTAATAGCTAGACAAATGATAAAGTCATTGTTTAAATATTATTAATAAAAATATTAAACAATTAAAATGATATTTATGCTTCTCTGACTTTCTTTCTCTTTCAGCTTTCTGATGTAAATTTCCAGAATGTTTTCTTTACTTTGTTTTAAGAATTCAAGCCTAGCTTACTATGCTTTCAATGAAAGGAAGAGGTCAGACCTCTAAACCAGTGGTTCTCAACCTTCCCAGTGCTGTGACCCTTTAATACAGTTCCTCATGTCGTAGTGACTCCCAACCATAAAATTATTTTAGTTGCTACTTCATAACTTTAATTTTGCTACTGTTTGAATTGTAATGGAAATATCTGTTTTCCAATTATGTTAGGTGACCCTTGTGAAAGGGTCGTTCTACCTCTCAAAGGGGTCACTTCCCACAGGTTGAGAACCACTGCTCTAAGTAGAGACTATAACAGTACATACATGACTTTATTGCTTTAAAACACCTTCCTATCTTAAAGTATATTGTTGACTATCATCTACCAGGCAGAGTATCCTACCTCTATTTCCTTTGCTTCATTCTCTGTAATGATTATTACTGTGTCCAAATTCTGTAAAAAGTAATGTATTCTGGTAGTATATTTTTAATAATAATAATAATAATAATAATAGTCTATAAGCATTTCTAGTGGTAACTTTTACCATTTTATATTTTATTTGTCTATAATGTAGGGAAGAACATTATTGCTTTATTTTTATTTTTTACAGTTCTGTAATACATCTTAAATAATTTCTCCCAAGTAATTTTAATTATTTCAGTGTTTCTGAAGTTGGCAATAAAGGGGATTATTTCCTACATGTTAGAGAAATACACTGAAATGAATATGTTTTGGTAATGGAGAGATGTGTCTAGGAACTCCCCTGAGTCCTTGAAATATATACTGCCATCTTCTCCTCTAACTGTGCACTGTAGTTCTGATGAGACTGAACTGAGGGGATTTACTGACTTGGTCACAGCCTCCCAGCCAGGGTGTGGGGCACCGAGATCTGGGACTAAGACTGCTTTTTTCTCTTACTGTTCAGAACATTAAAAAAGAAGATATATTTTTGTTAATGTGTCAGGAATTCATAGTTGATAGTTCTTTATGTTTATTAATTTGATAGTGCAGTCAGTATTTAATTGAGTGTACAGTACAATGCTCAGTGTTCTATAGAGAAATAATGAAGTTCAGATTTTACCATTAAAAATCTTGGTATTAAATAAAGTAGGTAAGAAACAAGCACACATATCCACCTCCATGACATTGGTCACTACGTGTCATGCTACAAACGGCAGCCTTAGTGTATATTAAGTGTTTAAGATGATGATACAGGAACTGCCATATTTTAAATAAAAGAGAATGCATCATAGTGATAATGGGAAAAAAGTTAGTCCTGGTGTGAGTTTATTTTATCTTTAAAGACTTATTTTTAATTATGTGTATGTATGTGTGTAGGAGGGTATGTGCACATGAGCGCAGGTGCCTATGGAGGTCAGAGGCATCAGATCTCCTGGAGCTGGAGTTTCAGGCGGTTGTAAGCTATCCAGAATGGGTACTAGTATCTGAACTTGGGTCCTCTGCAAGAGCAATGTACATTCTTAACCACTGAGTCATTTCTCCAGCTTCTTGTTGGAAATTTAGACTGTAATGAGAGGAGGAAAATTGAATGGTACAAGCAAAGGTACGCTGGGAAGCTATACTGTTGTGCTGGGCGTAAGTTATCTTTATTGATCTCCATTTTTGCAAGTATACCCTACCCTGGATGCCTTATGAATGTTGTTCAGTTAGGTTTAACCTTGCTGCAATTTTGTTGATTATGATTCTCGTAATATGGATGGGAGATTGAGGCTTAGACAATTCTACCATATTGTATTAACTCTAGAAAATCTAATTGTTTTTTAGACACTCTCATATCTTATCTTGCATTTATTATTTTTTTTACTCATTTCAAAATAGTGTACATGAGTTCTCATTTCTTACAGTCAATTGTAGTGTAGCCCCTTTCAGTTTTAGAGATCTCATCTGTCCATACGTCTTTAAATTTGCCCTTCTGTCCTCCATCATTTTGCTATAGAACTTCCACTGCTGTCTCTTAATCTTTATTTCTTGTGTTGTTGATTGAGAAGCCCAGGCTGGCCTCGAACTCACAGAGATCCGCCTGCCTCTGCCTCCCAAGTGCTGGGATTAAAGGCGTGCGCCACCAACGCCCGGCCCACAAGCCAGTCTTAGGGAAGCAGTTCCTTAGTTGAAGTTCCCTCTTCCCGGCTGTGTAAAGTTGACAACCAAGATCACAATATCATAGCCAGCTTATGAACTCGAACTTAAAGCTCTTAGCTACTGTGTTGTGTTTCAGCCTCTTTTTACATCGATGTCCTAACTTATCCTTGATTTCTTCATAATATTTTATGCCTGTAGAAAAAACATCAAAAAGAGATGGGAAATATTTAGTATTTTCTTCTTCTTCCCTAAATTTGTGTATTTCCAGAAAGAGGTTCTTAATTCCCACTTTATTTACCCGTGGATAACAGGCTGAAGAAACAGAAAACAAGGAATGGAAACAAAAATAGCCCCTTTCCCCCCACCCCCAGTTCCTTTCTTCTCTCTAGGCATACTTTGTATCTTCTGAGGGTGCTTAATGTACCTTGTACCAGTTTGTAACCACTGCTTCAGACCCCAGAACTCTATTTCTCAGCATTGTTACATTCCCTTAAATGGGCCCTTTTCCCAGCTCTTGGACTCTGTGTTCCTGAGCCTTGCACTCACACCTGGCCCAGAGCACCAAGAGGCCTTGGTAGTCTGTGAAGCTGGCACTAGTGACTTACATGTGGGGAATTTCTTATTTAGCAGGTGGTTGAGAACAGTAGATTTAACTCAAGAGGCCAACTGTGTTTAGGCAGTGGGAAAGAGGCGAGTGGGCAGCATGACAGGTTGGAACTTGAGTAGAAAGGAAGTTTATTTCCAAATGAAGAAGAGTTTATTGTGTGATAAATAGGTCCTTGTGAACTAGCCACAGAAGCCAGTCAAGATTTAGAAAAATTGTTTCTAACAGGAACTATGTTCAGAGTTCTGAATCAATTATTTACAAACCAACTTTAGGACCATTGCCAGTCTGCAGCTGAGAATTGCTTAATAGTAACCATTCTAGGATAGCCAATTTCTTTCATGATAGCAGTCACCCTCAAATGATAGATTTTTCATTTGAAAGAATTTTAATTAATAATCTAGTTGAAGAAACATTAGGAGAAAATAGTTTTCATGGGTTTGGATGTGTTTGAATGTTCTGTTTCATTTTCAGAAACCACACCATCTCTTGTCATGTAGCTTTGTAGCTATTGGTGTCTTAGTGGCGTGCTTCCTGATGATCCAAGCCTGTCCCTGGACTTACTATGTGTATTGCTTGCTGCCAGTGCCAATATGGTATGCAGTTCTAAGAGAGTAAGTAACATGTCTTTCTGCCTTGTTTTCCAATTCACTGGCAGTTAATTCTGTATTTAAAATGCATTAGATTTTGTAGATGAATTTTTCTTTCGGCAGCCAACTCACAAAAAATGACATGGAGACTTATTATTAATTATGAAAGCTTGGCACATAGCTTAGGCTTGCTCCTAATTAGCTCTTATAACTTAAACTAACCCATTTTTATTTATCTATGTTTTACCATGTTGCTTTTTACTTTTCTTTCAGTCTGTATGTCCAACTCCTTGTCTCCTTGGTGTCTCCCAAAAAGCCCATCCTTCTGCTCCACCAAAACAGAAAAAGCCACACCACCCAAAACCCCTACTACGTCCAGTGTGTCTTTTTATCTCTTCCAGATACCTTCTGATGCTCTCTGATCACTTTCTGTCAACTACTTGCTAACTCAGCCTCCTGACCCAAGGTTAATTTTATTTAATTGATGCATATGCAAACTTGGGGTTCACAGTGAGATTGAATATCCCTCAAGTTTCTATAGCATAAGTCATAAAAGATGGCTGTAATACTCTCAGCTGTCCAAACACTCTCACTTTGTTTACCACTGCATAAGGTTGCATATTACACATCCCTTTTGACTTACCTTTTTGACTTCACCTGTATTGCCTTGAGGAAGCAGTGACCCCATTCTTTTCTTCGACTAGTCTTCAAACAAAAATATAAAATAAAATAACATAGTTGATATTAGTGTGCTGTCATGAGTACCTTACATCTAGAATTTATTTTATCTTGTATTTCAAATTATCTTCATGTTTTGCAAGATGTGTGTTTTCTTTCCATACACTGTACTTTTTTCTTAGCCATCAAATAAATGAAACTTTGTAATTATATAGAATCTATTTATATATACTGACAGAGTCCACACTATTCACATGTGCTGTGGTTCTGTCTTTATGTACTTCCTCATGATGGTCTAAACGTGGATTCTTACTATTACATTCAACTGGAAAGGAAGGCACTCAGTCAAGTTTCAGGCACTTTTAAGGGCATCTTTAAAACTGCATAACAGGATGTGAGTGATAGTGCATGCTGTGATCCCAGCACTGTGGAGACAGAAGCAGGAGGATCTGGATTTCTAGGTCTGGACTTTATGTATAGGAAAAGGCTCCCTAAAAAATAAAACAAACAAAACAAAGCAGCTGGCTAGCATGTGTGTCCTGACACTATTTATTTTTTATTCTAATTTTTGTTGATTCTAGCTTTGACTGCTTCTATCTTTTAAAAATATGATTTAAAAATATTGAGATATTAAAATATAAGAAATAAAATATGGAAATGCTTCATATATCTTTAAATATAAGGAAAAAAGACACTGAGCAAAGAACACACTGTGAATTCACCGTCTAAAAGAAGTAAGGCTATTGGTTTGCTTAGTTAGCTCACAGTTCTTTTTTCCTGATATCATTTCTCTGGTTTCACAATTTTCTAAAAGGTTTCCTAGGCAGGAAGAAAATTGTGCTCTACTATAGAACCCCTTCTGAATTATTAAATAGCCTAATTGTAGAGATAACATATGTATATTTAAATTTTAAAGGAAGATGTGATTTTGCAGTTTTATTTTATTTCACCCTTTTAATAGGTTGCATGGAAAATAAAACATACAAAGTGAGTTTTTAGGCTGGCTAGATGGCTCCACAGGTCAAGGCACCTGGGACCCACATGGTAAGAGGAGCGAACAGGTTCCTGTAGGTTCTTCTCTTACCTCTACACTCACACTATGGAATGTACACCCATACACATATATACACACACAATAAGTAGATAAAAATGTGGTATTTAACCCGTTTTTTTTCTAGAATAAAAACTCTACAAAATGACTTCATTTAATCTTTTGTGCTTCTTTGCTTATTCACTGTAGAAAACAAAAGAGATATTCTCCTGGTAGTACTGACTTTTCTTTTCTAGGTGGCTGCTTAGCAGTGTGATAGCATTCTATTCTATAGCCGTTGTTTTCAATCAGAAAAGGTCATAAACCGAATGACATGGACCTTTTATAATTACCTACTTAATGCTCTACAAATGCTAAAGTTTTTCTTCTCAGTGATGAAATGTAAAATGTACTCAAGTATGTAATACATTTTTGGTGGTTATAAATTCTCAATTACAATTAGTGTACAATTAATGACATCTTAAATTGGGTTTGGAAAAGGTTATTTGGCTCAGTTAAAAAGTGCAGTTAGGCTGGGAGTAGTGGTGCATGTCTGTAATCCCATCTCTTCAGGAGGCTCAGGCACAAAAATGGGGATTTTGAGGCCAGCCTAAATAAACTAAATAAAGTTTAAATGAAAAGACTGAGGTTCTAGCTTAGCATCAGAGTGGATGTCTGGCACTTGTAGAGCCCTAGGTTTTGTCCTCAGTACTTCAGATAAACAAATAAGTCAATAAATGCAATTAAGACTTTCCCTACTAAGGCTATGGATTGTAGCTCAGTGGTAGATAAATGATTATCCAGGTGAGTTTCAGAATTTTTTTTTCAGTTTCCATACTTTTGGATTCATTTTATTTTCTTTCTAGTTTATTTGTAATGCATGTACCTTTGTTTAAAGTAAGATTGTACAAAAATCATTTATTGAACCAGGTGGTGATGGCACACGCCTTTAATTCTGGCACTTGGGAGGCAGAGGCAGGCAGATCTCTGTGAGTTTGAGGCCAGCTTGGTCTACAGAGCGAGTTCCAGGACAGCCAGAGCTACACAGAGAAACCCTGTCTCAAAAAACTAATAATAATAATAATAATAATAATAATAATAATAATAATAATAGTAATAGTAATAATAATAATAATTTATTGTCATTAATATTTACAAAAGCTAAGCAAATGCTTGTCATCATTTTCCCCAAAATACTTAAGGATTTTCAGCTTAATAAGTGGAAATAAAAGTAAGCAAAGCCATTGAAACAAATTGCTATAGTTTATCTTGAATTTTAAATAAATTATGAATGGAAATTTCTGGGATTTTTAGCTTTGAGCAGTTTTTATTTTTTGTATTATATTGCTGATTTTAAGATGCTTTGCAAATTAGAAGTAATCTTTTTGTAAATCATCTCCTCAAACAGATATCAAGTTATTCAAGACCTGGCTTCATCACTGCTGACTTTTCCTCTGAGCCATTTTGTTACCTACTTGCTTGTGTTCGTCTTGGGAATTGAAGTACTGGTAAGCACGTGACTAGGCTGCGTCTCCGGGTGTCTTGCATTTTCGTGGCACTGGATTAGAGCCCTTACTCTGGTTTCCTGGCATGTATCCCCAGGTGCTGAGTTTCTTCTACCGCTACATGCTGACAGCAGGGCTGGTTGTGTTTGCCGGTTGGCCGTTTCTCACCCAGCTGTGGACCCGAGCAAAGGTTTAAGTATGAAAGTTTCTAACAATAAACAAACACAAACCAGGAAATATTATTTAAGGTAACCATGTTTGTAATGGTTGATCTTGACTGTCTACTTGATGGGATTAAGAATCACTATAGAAACAAGTCTCTGGGAAGTAGTTATTCAAGATGAAAAGTCCCACCTGAACTACTGGGACTATCCGGGAAAAAAAAAAAAAAGGAGAGGCAAAGTGAGCAGCAACATTCATTTTTCTTCCTGACTCTTTGCAGTGTGACCAGCTGCCTCCAGCTTCTGCTGTCATGACCCCCCCCCCCCCCCATGATAGACAGAACTAGACTGGAAAACAAACCTTCCTTCCTTCAGCTGCTTCCTGCTGTACATTTTGTCATTACAGTGTTACTTTCCACAGTAAATACCAGACAGGGTTTGCTTTTAGTTTCACATTCATGCACTATGTGAGGTGCTGAAAACAGATTTCTAAACCTATTTTCCTTCATTGTAGATCACCTGCCTGAGTTGGGCTCTCTTCTCTTTGCTCCTGGCCGTGTTTCCACTGATGCCTGTTGTGGGTAGAAAGCCAGAGCTCTCTCTAGTGTACGTACAGCATTGCTTTCCATTTCAGGAGAGCTTGTCCTCTGTTAACACTCTGACATTTAACAATTCTGTGTGTGTGTGTGTGTGTGTGTGTGTGTGTGTGTGTGTGTGCATGCCATGGGTATGTGGGTATCCATGAAGGCCTCAGGAGGATGTGAGATCCCTTGGATCTGGGGTTGCAGGTGGCTGGGAGCCACCTGATGTAGGTGCTGGGAACTGAACTGCCATCCTCCAGCAGAGCAGGAAGTGTTCTTGACTGCTGAGCCACCTCTCCATCCCCAACACCATAACACTTTAATCTTGGTTCTGAGCTTAACATCGCATGGATAAACTTGAAATAGTAACATAAAATTACTAGTTATAATCTTAGCCTGAGAGGCATCGTGGAGATGCTACCAGACCTTCACAGGCAATAAAATTGCATCAAGCAATAGCTTAAAACTCACTCCCATTGCAGACTAGATTTTCTTTATTCTGAGTATTATAGAATCTGTAAATTTTTAGTTATGTGTGAAAGTGTTCTGTTGCTGGAGTGTTGCCTTTGAGTGTGTCCATAACCAAATGCCATTGACAAATGAAAGTCTGCCCTATTTGAATTAAAATTTTATCCCATAGGGGAAAAAAGTCTCTATTTTGAAAGTTTACATTTCTGTGTTGTTTTATTTTTTATTTTACTCTTTATTTTAATCTTTTAACATAATTCTTTATTGATTCTTTAGAAATTTCACATCAGGCACCCCAATCCCATTCACCACCTCCTAGTCACTCCATATCTGCCCCTCACCTCTACAGCATACCCCACCCTGAAACTAATTAAAAACAAAACAAAAGAAACAAACCCCATCTCGTTCCTCTGTTTTTCCAAGACCCTCCATTCATCCTCGTGGCATCGGGAGCTGTGGTGTGTCACGCAGTGCACCCTTTTGTCCAGTCAGCCCCCCGCCGAAACTCCTCTTGGATATCCTGCTGTTGTGCCCAGTCAGAGGGACCCGTGGTTCTTTCCACAGGACAGTCCCTTCACGCCCTCCAGCAGGCCGTAGATGGGTAGATGTTAGAGTGGCCATACCCAAGGTTCAGCATGTGAGTCTGGGTGGTAGCTGAGCTGGTCTGGGTCCACTGGGACTGCCTCCTAAGGTGAGGGCCCATGCCATTTGGGCCAGCTCTCCCATGCCCATGGTGAGGTGTGGGGGCCGCTCTCCTGCTGCAGTGTTCGGCAAGGGGCAGGGCCATTGTTGTCTTGTTCTGTTTCGTCTGCAGAACTGGGAATCAACCCCAGGGTCTTGTACTTGCTAGGAAACTTTTCTATGTTTAACCATTCAAATTGTGTAAAAAAAATTTTTTATGTTTTACATATGTTCCCAATGTTGATGGTCCATTTCTCCTCAATATGACATAGACTAGTGTTAAAAATAATTGGTTGCCTTTGCTTTTAAGTTATTATTAGGTAACCTACTGGCACTCCTCCCCACCCCTTGTATGTGCATGTGTGTGTCTTTATGTGTCTGTGGGTGCTTAACTAAACTATCTTTGTTTCATCTAGCTGCTGCTGTAATTCCTTTCTTTTTTTTTTTTTTTAAAGACAGAGTCTGGATATATAGCCCAGGCTGGCCTCAAACTCCGTGTCCTGACTCAGCCTTCTGAGTACTGGGATTTAGGCATGTACACCACCCCACTCCATTCTTCTTTCTATAAATCATATAGTCACCTTTGCTGCTTACATCTGAGTGCTCTGGGTATTTTTTTTAAATTTGTTTTTTTGAGACAGGGTATCTCTGTGTAGCCTTGGATCTCCTGGAACTTGCGCTGTAGACCAGGATGGCTTTAAACTCAGAGATCTGCCTGCCTCTGCCTCCAGAGTGCTAGGATTAAAGGTGTGGTCCACCACTGTGTGATTCACTCTGGGCATTTTAAAAAAGCATTTTAACCTAACTTTTAATAGATGAGGGTATATCTTTTTTTAACGGTAGGAAGATTAACTGAATATTTTTAAGTAATTGTTAATTTAAAAAATTCTTTTTATTATTTTTTAATAAACATTTATTTATTTACATCCCAGTTGCAGTTCCCTCCCCCCTCTCCTCCCAGTCCCCACCCCCACACCCCCTCTGTTCCCACTTCCCAATCCACTCCTCCTCCAATTCTGTCTAGGAAAGGGCAGGTCTCCCACGAGTATCAATAAAACATGGCATGTCAAGTTGCAGTAAGACTGAGCACCTCCCCATGTATTAAGACTGTGCATGACAACCCAGTGTGAGGAGTAGAGTCCCAAACGCCTGTAGAAGAGTCAGAGACCGTCCCTGCTCCACTGTTAGGAGTCCCATAAGAGGACCAAGCTATACAATAATTTAAGAAATTCTTTACATTTCTTTGTTGGTTTTCCTGGTTTCTTACAACAAAACAACAAAATCAGTATGAACTGGATCAGGAAGTGTCTTAGGAATGCAGTTTATAAGCAGAGCCCAATAAATGTATTGAATTATAAGACCATACCATCCAAGCTATACTTTTATATCACAGTATTGATAAATTAAAGTTTTGGAAGGTTTATGAAGTATACATAGCTTCTGAGAAACTAAATTCAAATACCTTTATTTATTTATGTATTGATGTAGATTGTCCTGTGAGTTCTTCTGGTGTCTCTGTGAAGCCCTTTCTTTCCTTTCATCGGCCGCTGTCCATTTGTCCTGCTCAAGCTGTATTGACATAGTTAGGAGGAAGTTATAATGTGCTAAAAGGGGCACAAATTGCATAAATGATCTCTGTAGAAATTTGCCACTTGTATATTCCACTAAAGACTGACTCAGAAAGCAAATAAACCTTCTAAAATATGAAAAATCAAATTTGTGTTTTTGAAAATTATGGTGTTTCCCTCTAAACTTGATTTAAATTGCCATTAATGTTAAATTCATGTTGCCTTCTTGTGATTATTTGCAGTTTATTTTACTCTTAGTTCATAGAGGAAGTTCTATCTCCATTTGGTCTCTCACAGCAATTCTGTCCTCTAGATTACAGAAACAGATACATGAAACATTTAAGGACAAAGTAAGAAGAGCAGATAGGTGTATAGTGAGCCCAGTGCACTAAATCAAAAGAGTTGCCAATGAGTTAAAATGCAATTTATTTTTTTTGAAAGAAAGAGAAAAAGCAAAATTTTTTATTCTACAAAGCCATTTTTCTTTATTCTTATGATTCTCAGATTAGTTGAAAAATTAAGACAAATGTCAGCCATGTTCTTGGCCTACATCTTATCATGCATTTGCTTATTTCTATAACAAGCTAATTTTTCCTTAGTTTTCTTAATTTGAGTTCTAGATTGTATCTTGAACATATTTTCAGTTATATTACTCAGATTTTTATGAATTAAGAAATAGAGCTAAAATTCCTTGATATTAGTTACCTGTGACTTCAGTGACCATCTTCCTAGCAGTCTAGAAAATGAAATTAGCTGCTTCATCATATACAAGATGACTTGTATGGTGATGTATTCCCCCAACACCTTTGAGACTACTGCCCTACCTTACAGCCACGCCAACTGAGGGATACCAAGACCAGTGACAGGAAGGAGCTGTTTAGGAATGCCGTGCTCTTCTCTGTGTGAGTGAGTTTTCAGAGTCGGAGTCTGCATGACAGGTGCTGACAGTCATTTGTTTAGCTCTCTTTCATGTTCTCTCCTGTATATCTGCCACGTTCAGATTAAGGAACATGGCAGTTGGTGAATGAAAAAGAATGAATTAGAGAAATAAGGTAAAATACCAAAATTGTGGAAGGTGGTTACAAGTAACCCTGCCATGTTCCTGTCCTCCTGTTTCCCACCATTCCTCTGCCAGCTTTACTCCTTGTTGATTAACCGAAATGCTTGAGAGTTCTACATTTTCGTAAAGTGTCTCATATTCTCATATGCTGTCTTTAGTATGCTTCTTTAGATAATTTAATGTGAATTATATTTTGAAACAGAATCGGTGCAGGCTTGCTGGTTCTTCTGCTGTCCCTGGCTATTGTAACAACTCTCATGAAAAGAAAAATTACTTTGGTAAAGGAGGAGCTGTTAGTACTTCTGTTACAGGTCAGTTACAAATTTTCAGTACGATCTCATACTGACCATATAATAATATGTATCTTATTGTTATACTCTGTTACATTCTTGTGTTCCTGTCACTCAAGACTCATCTGAGAAATCAGTTTTCTGTTTAAGGTAGCACACAGAAATAAATATAAATAGCAAACATGTCAGGAAGAAGTAGCCAAAGACACCCAGAGCAGCAGTTAAGAAGACATTAGGGCATCTTTACTGACCAAACGTGAGCTGGAAGTGCCTCCTCTGGATTGAGATCCCGTGTCGTCCCCACACACACCAAGCTGCTTTGAGGTGGCTGCAGCTGGGCGTGTTGACATGAAGGCAGCAGATGACAGACAGCCTGGGAGACAGGCTGGAGGCGGGTGCTGGCTATGCTGCAGCAAGAAGAACACTGGCCTCGGTGTTCTGACATTAGTGGTGCTTGGATATTCTGTTTACAGGATGTGTGGTTTTCAGTAATTTAATGCCAGCTTGTTTTTTAATATGTCAGTGGAGCAAATAGTTAATGGAGCTGTGAAAGCTAGAGATTACATGGTGCCATATTTTATAAAATGATATCTCTTTATAGATAAGAATAGAAAGCACTTTTTCAATAGGATAGTAGTCCTCTTAAATAAGATTTAAAATTTTAATTTATTTGTTTTTATTATAATTTTTCTTTATTCTTGAGAATTTCATATATATAAACAATAAGATATATTAACCTCTAATTTCCTCTGTCAACACTCACAGGTCCCATGAATATATTCCCACTTCAACTCTATGCCTTTTTTTTTTTTTTTTTGAGTATTTTACACATGCATAAAATGTGCTTTGGTCATAGCCGATCCCCTTTCCCTCCCTTCCGTTTTCTACCTTATCCCCCAACACTATTCCTTCCCAACTTCATGTGTTTGCTTCTTACTGACTCTACATTCTGCTCCATCCCTGAAGAAAACAGACTGTTCTTCTTCCAGAAGCCATCTCTTGCCAGTTGTTTCTCTGAAGGGGGTGGGGCTGTAAGTGCTCCCACCCCCATGTGTGCTGGGGTTTTGGCTGGCTTAATCTCCTGCAGTCTGTGCATGCTGTGAGTTCATGTATGCGGTGGTGCTGTCATGGCTGACAGTCACCACCTCTGACTCCTACAGGGATCCCTTATTCTCTGCATGGTGACCAGTTGCAGGTCTTAGTATTAATCCCCATCTACTGTAAAAAGTAGTGTCTGGTGAGAGCTGCAAGTCTCTGCTCTATGGGTATAAAGGTAAGAGTTTAGGGCACAGTTAGCTACCATATCCATTTAGAAGAACAACAGTGCTAGATTCTAATCTGGGGCCTATGACCTAGCCAGCCACAGGTTTTTGGTCCAATTAACAGTACAAGGAATGAGCTCCATCTTGTCGAGGAGGTGAAGTCCAAGCAGAAAATAGCGGGTTAATCCCATAATATTTGTGCAGCTGTTGCACCAGTGAGCCTGTCTTGCCAGTCCCATCATTATTGTAGCTGGAAGGTTCACAGCTGGGTCAGACTTGATATTTTTCTCTCTCAGTAACATGCATAACACCTTCCTGCACTGTGAAAACTAGGCAGTGGGGATGGACCTTCCAGGTTGTACCACTTAATTTCTCCATGTCCTATGACTCGTGTATGTGGTGTCTCCAGCAGAAATCTTACCATTAAGCTCTGGAGGGTAACTGAAAGAAGTGGCAATAGCCTATACTATTATTGAGAAGAGTCTGAGGGATCACACTGACCAACAACTTGAGCACCCTCCCATGGCCCCTTACTGGTTTCCTGTCATCTATTGGTACTCTATTTTAAACATATATATCCAAAGAATCAAATCTGTCCTCCACATAAAGGAGAATACGTGCAATATTTGTCTTTCTATGTTTCAGGTATCTCACTCAGAATGATTATTTTCAATTCTATCCATTTACCTATAAATTTCATAATTTCATTTTACTTTACCCTCCAGTAATTATCCCATTATGTATATGTACCACCAAGTCCATCTATGTATGGGTGTGAGGCCACCCACTGGAGCGTGGGAAACCAACCAGTGGGAACACCCTCCGAAAAAAAGGAGTCTCTCTCCCTTCGCTGTCAGCTGCCAATAGCTCCTCATTTGGTGGTGATGCCTAGAGAGTACCTCCTCCATCTGTATCAAAGTTTAGGCTGACTTGCTCTTGTGCAGGTAATCATAGCACTGTGAATTCATGTGTGCAATAGCTATGGCCCTTCCAGCTGAGTAATAGTTCATCGTGTTACATTTTTCTTACCCATTCGTCTGTTATTAGTCATCCAGGTTAATTCTCTTTCCTAGCTATTATGACTAGAGTACTGGTGAACATGGGTATTCAAGTGTCTTTGTAGTAGGATATGAGGTCCTTTGGGTGATACAGCCAGGTCATATGTCAGTTCTATTTCTAGTTTTTGAGAAACCTCCAGACTGATATCCAAAGTGTCCGCACTAGTTTGCATTGCCACCAACCTGAGTTCCCTTTTCCCCACTCCCTGTAATGGATAAATAACCGTATCTGGAGCTCTACCAAACCCATATGAGTCTTCTCAAAAAGTTCTCTCAGAACAAAGCCATCATAATTAAGTGTTTCCAAAGCAGTGTGAAATAAAAATATACCGTGCTTAAAAGGTATAGTAAGTTACATTCGTTCTTGGAGAGCAGTAGTGAACTCATAAGAGACAAAATCCTTTGTAAACATCCTGTCGAGCCTAAGAACATATGTTTCATTGTAAATGGCACACTGACTGGCTTTCCTCTAAAGCTGGGGTAGTTTTGGCAGAATCTGCCTACAGTAATGAGAGCTTTGACAGTAGTGTGTGTTCCTGACTCTTATTCCAGAGAGGGAATAATATCATGTTTAAATTCTTATATACTTTGTTAGAAATACCACTGAGTATTGTATAACTCCATTATAAAGTTCTTGCATTATCTTTAATAATTTGCATTAATTCCTGTGCTTGACATATTTTATTGATGCCAAGGCATTTTTTTCCCTCATTTTGGCATCTCTGAATTAGAATATGTCTCTCTTAGTTAGGGTTTCTATTGCTGTGAAGAGACACTATGACCACAGAAACTCTTATAAAGGAAAATATTTAATTGGGACTGGCTTACAGTTTCTGAGGTTTAGTCCATTATTGTCATGGCAAGAAGCATGGCAGTGTGTAGGCAGACATGGTGCTGGAGAAGGAGCTGAGAGTTCTGTGTCTTGATCCACAGGCAACAGGAAGTGAACTGACTTACTGGGCATGGTTTGAGCTTTTATGAGACCTCGAAGCCTGCCTCTACAGTGACACACTTCTCCAACAAGGCCATACCTACTCCAACAAGATCACATATCCTAATAATTCCACTCCCTATGGGCCAAGTGTTCAAACACAGGGGTCTATGGAGACCATACCTATTCAAACCACCACAATGTCTTAAATAGAAAGGATCCTAGAACTGTATCATAGCTTTATTCACAGCAATTTTTTGTATCTTAATTTATTCCCTGAAAAGACAAAATAAATTAAATTTATCTCTAGGATTTGATAAGATCACTGATCTAAACTCTGAGAACGTATTTTTTTTTTTGTAGTCTTACTTTGGCTCATTTCTTTAAATTGGTAAATCATTCACTAGTTCAGGGATCATTCGTCATTTTTCTATATAGCTGGATAATATTTTTGGTTGTCATGCATCTGGAGTCTGTTAAAAATGTTCAGGTCTAGCATGCCAGCACAAAGGGAGACAATGCAGAAATGAATGGGAGAGACTATGTTGCAATAAAGCAGTTTTTATGAGAACAGCCTTTAAGCTGACTCCTCCTTTACAATAACATATAATGACCATTTATACTGTCTCAGTTCCCAGGGCCAGGTAAATATCCAGACTGCAAAAACATGTTGAATAAATAAATACATAGATATTGCAGAGGAACAGAAATGGGAAAGGCATGAAACTACATACTCCCTCCATTTGCATAATTTAAGAACCCTTCAACATTTTAACAGATACTTCTAAATAGAAGCACTGATGAGGTATGCTGTAGCACTCTTGAGAATGTACGTGCCTCGTGTCATCCTCAGGCAAGTCTGTGGCTTAGCATGGCAGTATTAACTTGTAGTTCTGGAGTACAAGAAGGCAGACTGGTCCAGTTCCAGATTTTCTCAGCATTTTCTTTCCAGTGTGTCACCTTTCCCTGCCTTCCCTTTGCTAACCTGTGTGGTGTGTGTTTTCAGATGGTGAGTACAGCGCTCTCTATGTATGTTGTGTACAGCACACACCACAGTCTGTTAAAGAAAGAAGGCCTGCCTTTTATGAATCAGATTGTGAGCTGGGCAACATTAGGTAAGTGGCCACCCAAACCAAATTGGAAAAATGTACCTCCAGTCTCATATCTTAAAAACGATACCTTTGTGTCTGCATTGTACTGAAAGAAATAGTTTTGATGAAGGAAAACTGTAAGCAGCTATTATTTCTATTTCTTTTTGGAATTTGACAAAGAAAAGTAGAACTCTTGTGAGTACATATGCGTTAACAAGAATTACTTAATAATAGAGTATTTATGACTTGATAATTGGACTATGTATTTATGAACGTTTTACAATATCTACTGAGTGATTTCAGAAAAGAAGTTTTTTTTGAATATTCCATTCTGTATATATACAACATATATTTAATTTTCATGTCTGTCTTTATATTTTCAGGTCTTATATAGATCAGTAAATAACTAAATTTATGTTTCCATTGTTAAAACCAACAGTGACTAGGTATTTCCCAGCATAGTGCATATTTTATGAAGCTGCTTGGTGTTTCCAATCGTGTTCCTCTGTATGGTTCCCTTATTTAAGAGTGTTAGGTATGGGGTGGTGAAAGGCTGTGTGGTTAAATGTGCTTACTGCTTTTGCAGAGGATCCAGGATGAGCTCTCAGCACCCACATGGTGGTTCACAACTGCTTCAAAAGTGAATACACAGATAGGGAAGGAATAAAGTCTTAAGGATATTATAGGAATGGAGTTATTTGTACTCTCTGCTCACAGTTTTTCAAGTTCCTTTTAGAGGCAGGAGGATCTCCATGAGTTCCAGACCAGACAGTTCTACACACTGTCTCAAACAAAGCAAAACAAACAAAACAAAAACAAGAACAGTACCCTTGGCCTAGAGTGGTGGTGCATGCCTTTGATGCCAGCACTGGGGAGGCAGAGGCTGGTGTTTAAGTTAATGGCCAGCCTGCTCTATATAGAGGGTCAGGCCAGCCAGGTATATGTCGTGAGACCCTGTCTGGAAAGGAAAGGAAAGGAGAGGAAAGGGGAGGGGAAAGGAAAGGAAAGGAAAGGGAAAGGAAAGGAAAGGGAAGGAAAGGAAAGGGAAAGGAAAGGGAATGAAAGGAAAGGGAAAGGGAAAGGGGTGGGGAGCAGAAAGGGGGGGGAGGGGAGGAGAAAGGGAGGGGGAGGGGAGGAGAAAGGGAGGGAGGGGGAAAAGGAGGGGGGAAAGGAAGGGAAGGGAAAGGAAAGGAAGGGAGGGGAGGGGAGGGGAGAGGGGGGAGGGAAGGGAAAGGAAAGGAAGGGAAAGAAAAGGAGGGGAAAGGGGAAAAAGGAAAACAGAAAGGAAGGACAGGAAGGAGTGGAAGAAGGAGTAGAGGAAGGAGTAGGAAAAAGGAAAAAGAAGAAAAAGGAAGGAAAAGGGAAGAAAGAAACGAAATGAAAGGAAAAGAGCACCTTTGTTTGTGAATATAGATGGTTGTCCCGGTTTTATTATTGTATGCTATAGTAAAACATACATGCATGCTATGTAAGATTCCTATCCCCCTTTCCCAATTTGGGCATCCTATGTAGTTTATTCATATCTTTATTGATCACATTTTCATTTTGGAATGGTGGAAAAGAGATGTAGAATCAGAATCAATCTATATCTGTTCTGCAAACACATAAATATTCCCCTGGGAATACTTTCAGTAAGAATTTTCCGTAGCATTGGTAGAGCTATGTATTAGCTTCAAGGTTCCTGCCAAGTGTTGTGAGGCATGAAACAGCCGCTCATAGGAAAATCTTCAAGTGTCTCCAAAGATCTCCCTACACTGACGCACCATGTCTGGCTACAAGGGGAATATTTTGGTTATATTCATGGTGCCCAGTTAAATACATACTAATATATGGTAGCTGACTCTCTAGGCTGGCCTCCACAACTCTGACATAGGTGAAGTCATTCTTCCCTGGTCCCGATGTGCCGGGGAGCACACTGCAACTCCAGATGCCACTTCTCTGACATTAGACAGAATCAGTTTCTACCTTGTCTTTGAACTAGGACATAAATGTCTAGCAGACAAGTTGCTAACCCTTAATTAATACATTTTATTTCATTAAAAAATAATAAATTATTCATTGGGGAGTTAATATAATTATAGTGATCTAGTTTGAATAAAATAGAGAAAACCTGAGTTATTTAACCCACAATATAATTTAAACAAAGTGTAATTTTAGTTAGGAATGTAATGTTTTGCTTTCTTACAGAAATCCCGGTGTAATATTAAAGATCACACTAACCTAAGTTGTATGAGTGCCGGTGGGTTGCTTGGGCCTGCAGAACTGACACGGGACTGTTTTCTTGCAGCCTCTTCCTTGGTTGTGCCGCTCCTGAGTTCCACGACTCTCCTTCAGCGACTGTCCAGCATACTTCTTTCCTTGATGTCAACCTACTTGCTTCTAAGCACAGGGTATAAACTTCTTCTATTTAAAATTTTTTTGAGAATTCCATATGAGTACTGTATTTCACTGTTTCTGTGCCTTCCTCTCCCCTCCAGCTCCTCCCATTCTCCCCTCTTCTTCTCAAGTTCATGACTTCTTCTATAATTATTATTATTACACATTTATATGTATCAACTTTTCTTAAAATATAATTTCACAGTTGCAAATTTAAAATTCACTTTTCTTCTTTAGTAGCTAAGCTTTGAAAATAAAAAAGTTCTCTAAATCTTGAAGGTTAAATTATAAATATTTTATACTCTTTATGTGAGTAGGTAACTTTGTCTATAATTTTATTTCATTTTTCTCATTATTTTCATAGTATTGTCTGTCATTTCTTTTCGTTTTTCGAGACAGGGTTTCTCTGTGTAGCTTTGCGCTGTTCCTGGATCTCGCTCTGTGGACCAGGCTGGCCTCGAACTCACAGAGATCCGCTTGCCTCTGCCTCCCGAGTGCTGGGATTAAAGGCGTGCGCCACCACCGCCCGACATGTCATCTCTTTTTACTTGTAGGAATTGCTGAATTTTTATTTAGCTATACTGTTAGGAAAGCCTGATGGGTTATGGCAGAATTTTAAATCTAAAGCATTTTTAGAAGGATTTTTTTTTGTTGCATTCTTTTAATGCATTTTTCCACAGTGGTATGATCTCTGTTCCATTAAGTGACTGGACAGTATAGCTAGAAGTGAAACAGAAATTTATCTTTAACACAGAACAGCATCATTGCTTCCTGTTGCTCTTAAGAAAAAAAGCTATATTGTTTTAAAGCTATTCAAAGGCAGAAAATACAGCAAATAATTTTTAAAATAAAAGAAATTGAAGAAAACTTGTGTATGTTCACAATTTAACTCCTTTAATTTAAGGCTTACATCCATAACAGCTTTTATTACCTGAACTAAAGAGGTTTGGACATCAGTCTGCCTTACCTTTGTCATAATATGAAACCTCAGCTCTGGCACATAAACCTTTTCCCCTTTCTATTGACAGAACTTCTCATGATGCTCTTGATTTGAGAGCATAGATAACTGCTTTCACAGTTATGATCTCATTCTTCTTTGCTCATTATTGGTATTAGTTAGTGTTGGGATTTCTGTGTGTAAAAGACTTAGGGATTCAAGTTACAGTGCCCAGTTTCGATTTTTCTTAGTATGTGTGACTGGAGACACTGTTAAAACTTCTTTTTAAAAAATCTTAATTACCTGTTAGTGAATGCAGGTGGCTGTACAACTTATAAAGCTTGGACAGTCCTCTGATGATTCTGAACAGAGTGAACCCTTGGTGAGCACCAGGCAGCAGACTTCAGGTAAATCTGCTTAAGATCCTGAAGTACACTTCCTGTCTGGGACTTCCCATTCCATGGAGGGAGCAGTTCATTCTCACTCATTCCTCCCCACCTCCCCATCACCTACTAGATGTTTATAAGTGAGGCTCCTAGGGCTACAGCGCAAAACCACTGCAGCAAACCCTGAATAAAGCGACACAAAGCAGAGTCTGATTTTGTTTTTAATATACCTCATAGATTACTCTAAAGTAGTGGGTCTCAAGTGGTGGCAACCCCTTTGGGGGGTGTTGCTTATCAGATATTCTGCATATCAGATATTTATTTACATTATGATTTGTAATAGTAGCAAAATTATAGATATGAAGTAACAACAAAAATAATTTTATGCTTGGGGGTCACCACAACATGAGGAACTATATTAAAGGGTCGCAGCATTTAAGAAGGTTGAGAACCACTGTGCTAAAGTATGAAATAGATGAGAACCAGTGTCCAGAATAGAGCTGCAGTACAGCTTCTGAGGAAAACAACTGTAGCCCACTACAATAGGCCACATGAAACAAGGAATACTTTGCACTTTGCTAAATGAGGCTTGCTTATGACCTTGGTCCTTGATAAATATGCTATTTCTTTAATGCATTTTAAAGTATGCTTTAAGGTTGTAGTGTGACTTGGGTTGAAAGCTTGTCCAGCATGTGCTAGGCCCTGAGTTCAGTATTCAGCACCAGCAAAGAAAAAGAGAATCTTCAAATATTTCCATTTGTTCATTATTATTTGAAATATAATACTTTGTTTTTATTCTTGCTTTTACATGTATTGCAATTCAAATATCCCTTTGATATAAGGAATTTATTTCCAAAGAAGTTAATTCACTTTTGTTTAAAATTGAAAATCTCTAGGACTGGATTGATGGCTCAGCGGTTAAGACTGCTTGATGCTGTGGTAGAAAAGACTGGTTCCCAGCATCAACATTGGAAGCTCACAACTGTCTGTAGCTCCAGCTCTAAGCGACCCAGTGCCCTCTTCTGGCCTCTGAGGGAACTTGCATGCATGAGCACAAACTGGCGTGAGAACACATGCATGTAAAAAAGAAATCTCTTTTAAACATTCGATTTTTTTCTTTTGTTTTTGGAACAGGGTCTCACTGTGTAGACCAGCTTTGCATGGAACCCACAGAGGTCTGCCTGGCTCTTCATTGAGTGCTTGGATTAAAGGCATGTGCAATTATAACAAAATTGAAATTTTCTTACCAAATAGATTTAAACAAAGAATTTGGTGGGTTGGTTTGCCATGAACCCTGAAACATTACTTTAAAATTCAGTGAAGGCAGTTTTATAGTTTCTGTGTTGACTTTAAAGGGAAGAATTCTTGCCCCCCCCCC
>CABHPR010155176.1:0-33981 GCA_902168415.1 Peromyscus melanophrys
TCTGGTGTATATTGGGGAATCAAAAACCCACCATAAACATCACACTTACAAAATTTAAGTTATATTTGATTAAAAAGTGTGAGGGATTGGTGTGACCCATGAGGCCATGTGCTTAGGTAATGCATATATAATATTAAAAATAGGGAGATGGTCAGGGAGACAATAGCCCCTAACCACCTTCAAGTGAGAAAATACTGCTGAGTTAGGAGGTCTGACTTACAAAAAGAAACCAGCTTTTTGAGGCAATTTTGTAATTCAATGATGTATAAAAATTTCACAATGTAAACTACGTTATGACTCTTACATTTAAATGGTAGTAATTTTGCATTTAAAGCAAATATTACACGTGGCCACTGGGTTTGATACCATTCTTCTTCTAGAAATGTGTGCTTTTCTGAATGATGAAGAGTCAGAGATGCGTCTCAGAAGATTTTAATGTAAAAGCAAATATTGCTTTATAAGGATTTGTTTTATTTTTAATTTGGTGTTTGTATGTGTGTCTTTGTGGGCATATGTGAATGTGAGTGCAGTGCTTATAGAGGCCAGAAGAGGGCACTGTTTCCCTGGAGCTAGTATTACAGGCAGTTAATTCTGAGCTTCTCTTGAGTATTAAGTGGGTACAGGAAACTGAACTCATGTCCTCTGCAAGAATGGCTTTTACCTGCTGAGTCATCTTTCCAGCTCTGATATACAACATTTTTTTTACATTTAAACTAAAGACCTAGACCTCAAAGGTATATGTATATAAGTATCCCCCCCCCACCCCCGAAGCATTTGTACCTCACCACTTTCAAGATACAAGAATCACAAGTTCAAGAAGATTTATAATCTTTGTCCAAAGTTTCCTTGTCAAGAAGAGATTCACATCAAGAAGTGAGAAACCACATTTGCCTCCCCTATTGTAAAGGTTCACAGTGGGATTTCGAATAATCGGCATCAAACAATTTCAAGAGTTTGGACTGACTTTGGCAAAGTCAACTCTACCAGTAGGTGATGGCTGTTTGCCAGTAGGAATTTTCAATTCTGATAATGTTTTCATATGTATTATGGTTTTTAAAAAATGTTTTCCCTTGCAAGCCTAGGTTTTCAGTTCTTGGAAGTCAATTGTGTAAGTGCTGGGTATCATGTCTCTTCACTAAAGCAGAATTCCCTTTTTTTTTTTTTTTTAACCATTGAAGTCACAAACAGGGTGGCTTTGAGACATCGACCTGTCATGGTGGGTGCACTGTTGCAGGTGTTATCTCTTTCTGGAGAGGAGATGTAGATATTCAGTGTGAACAGAGTGCCTGCAGAGCCCGCAGACAGATGGTTTGCACAGGGAAACTCTTATTTTTAACGGAACTCCACACTCCACTGAGCTCCTTTCTGCTTTGTAAGTTCAAAAGTTCTTTCCAGTTTATTTGTCACCACGTTAGGCATTTTTCTATTCGTGGGCATTCATCAGATTGGGCTGCCATAGGGCTCCGTTCTTCGTGCCGCAGCCATTAATAGATATGAGTTAAGGGTACAGGGCTGGTAGTTGGGCTTCCTGACTCCAAGGGTATTCTGAAATTTATCTCTTCTATCTCCTTTCTTCGCTGCCTGTGTCTTGCAAGTGCTTTAAGACTTCTGGGAAAGAATTCAAGTAGAATGTGTATGGTAATGTATAACACAGGATTTAACTCTGAGTATTGTGGACAACTGTTTTTCTGGGGAGATTGGGGAAAAATATGAAACAAACACGAGTTGTTGGCAGTTGGAAGTGAATAGACAAGGATTCATAGACATATGTGTACATCAGCATATATATAAATAATAATACAGATGGCATTGCTCATATGCTTCAGCAATTAGGGCTGTTTCAGGAATGTTCCAGCTTCCACAGACTCACAAATAAAACACTGCACCAAGCACACCTACCTTAGACCCCAGGAGAAGGAAACAGAAAAGAAAAAATTCCTGGCTGAATTTTCCAAATGAACATCTACTTCAATTAAAATTGAAAGAAACACATTAGCAAAATGGAGGGTGTTCATTGTTTCTGGGGCCTTGAATAGCTACAATAAGCACAATAAATAGTGAAATGAATAAAACCATCTTGGACTTCTTTGGGAAATGTATTTGCTTTACATCATTATGCTTGTTGAACATTATCTGAAATGAGACCTCAGCTATTAGAAATGATTGTATTTCTTGTCATGAGGACTCTGCATTCTATTCTGATCTTATTAGAATTGTATTTACAAGAGTCACGTGTCGTCTTCCATTTGTTTTTCAGAACAAAACAATGTCCTTCAGGCTTCTTTATTGTTGCATTGCATCGATAAAAAGTTAGAGTAAAATTAACTTAAAAGTTTTAAGTGGAAAATAAACTCCTAGAATTGGGTTGAGTTCTAAAAGCTGTTTAGGAGGGGGGAGCAATGTTTCTCAGGGGTCAGGTCTTCTGTCCTGGAACTTCTGCCTGGATGTCTTACCCAGGGCCACGATGAACTGAAGGGTGTAATATAATCAGAGCTTTCCTGACTTAAATGAGCATCATCAGACAGTTGTTTAGGAAGAAAAGAATTAAAGGAAAGTACTGGGGAGTCGTGAGGTGATTTCACTTGAAAACATTGTAGAACCAATAGGATTCACTGGACGTGTGTGTGCTGGTTTTGGGGGATACAAAGGCCTGGACCTTCTTCCTAGCAAGGCAGCAGCTGTGCTGGGTTCTTAGTCTCTTGCCATTGGCATATCTTATGACAGACTCTGCTCGCACTTGGTTTATGATCCAGCATTGTGCCTGTGTGTATGGTTTTCAATGGCAAAAACATGAGCACATTCCTAGATGTTCATGAACATAATGCATGCCATATTCATTTTCCATTGTTTGTGGTAATTGAGGTGAAGAGTATAGCTTCCTGAAAGAGAAGCGTTATTAATATGAGTGTGCTGTAGCGTGAATCTCCACAGGAGGTCTAGTTAGACTCTTTGACTTCAGAACTTAGAAACACATTCTATTTGTTCTACTCCACACTCGGTGAGTAATGCCAAATAATGTTAAGAAAACAATGAATGCCTTGATAAGGAGCAAAAACTGAAGGGACACATGTCTTAGATAAGGATCTCCGAGACATATATACCATTCAGTCCTATTTTCAAATTAATCATTTATTTCCAAGCTTAGCTCTGCCTTGAAGAACACCATGGTATCAGCCACACTTGTATAGATAAACATGGGCATACATTTGCAAGTGAGAGGGTTTATTGTGGGCACTGTGGAGTTCTGGATTTCTAATTATTTGTAACGTGTAAACTTAAGGCCTGTGAAAGCAGCTGTGCGACCCAGTCTAGGACAAGTCAAGACTTGGGCACCTCCAAGCAGAATGTTCCAAAAGCATGAGAAAGGAACTGGATGCAAACTGTAATGTAAAGGAAGAAGTATCTGATTTGTTACATGATTTCATGGTTGTTCTCCATATGTCCTATTGAGAAGTCTCTTGTCATATATTTACAGGTTGCTGCTAATGGGTGGAACCACAATTCTATTTTCTGTTCCTATCAGCCATCATCTGGCTAAGTTTGCTTGTATTTACAAATGCAGCAAGACTGAGGTCACTATAAGGAGGTACTAGCTTTGTCTGCTCAGGGATTCTTCAGGCTTGAGTCTCCATTTTAATTTAGTGTATTTTACCAATTTGTACACCACCCTTTAGCATGCTCAAGTTCACATGAAAAATTAACCACCATACACATGCAGGGACCAGATATCATTATGTTGCCAATAATCTCTGTTGCCAGATGCAAGCAAGCACAGTATTGAGAGATGTCTATTCACTTCAGTCCCAAAAGTCACCAGAAGTTGAGTAACACATATCATGGGTTAGCTTCTTCCCATTATTGAAGGCAATTACTTTGATGCCCTTCAACTGACATGTAGGTGGGATTCTGCTATAACATGCCTCACTTCTTGGTTTACATTTCCAAGTCACTCAGAATATCTATCCTTTATAATTTCAGTTCAACACATCACATTTATGGGAAGTTGAATCATAAATGTTCTTGAACCTACCATTAAAAAACTACCCTTGTTCATCTTATCAGCCTGCAATTCTTTTCTGTATTTCTATTAATAAAATAAATGTTTTGGTCATTAACAAATATACTAGAAACATTTTGTGGCAATTCTTTTTTTTTTTTTTTTCGTTTTTTTCGAGACAGGGTTTCTCTGTGTAGCTTTGTGCCTTTCCTGGAGCTCACTTGGTAGCCCAGGCTGGCCTAGAACTCACAGAGATCCGCCTGGCTCTGCCTCCCGAGTGCTGGGATTAAAGGCGTGCGCCACCAACGCCCGGCATGGCAATTCTTTATTACTCAGTGCTTTTATCAATATTAGTTTCAATTTTAATCAATTGAATTGGATTCACTAATGTGTTTCATTATTAATGTGCATAATTCTCTTTAAAGTTGATATTTCTCAGGCTGGAGATGCTACTCCATTGATAGACTACTTGCTCAGCTGCAGGGAGCCCTGGATTTGATCCTCAACACCGCATGAAGCTGGGCATGGTGGTACATGGTTATAATCCTAGCATTCTAGAGGGAGGCGGATCAGAAATCCAGGGTTACCCTTGGCAATATAGACAGTCTATGGCCAGCTTTAGCTACAGAAGATTTTGTGTAGCTAGAGTTTTCTCTCCGGGTCCTGCCAAGCCCCAGCAGTCCAACATCCTGCTTATAAAATAAACACACAGATGCTTGTATTATTTAAACTTTTTGGCCAATGGCTCAGGCTTCTTGCTAGCTGTTCTTATATCTTAAATTAACCCATTTCTATTAGTTTATAAGTTACCACATGGCTCGTGGCTTACTGGTACCTTACATCTCGCTTTTCAAGGCAGCGGCTGGCAGTGTCTGACAGCGTCTGACAGCGTCTCTCTTACTCAGCCTTCCTGTTCACAGACTTCTCTGCTTGTCCCGCCTATACTTCCTGCCTGGCTACTGGCCAATCAGCATTTTCTTTATACAGAGTGATATCCACAGCAGTCTTGTCTGAAAATAATATAGTATTTCTTTGAACACATGTGAGTCAATTTGTCATTGTTATAAAACTTGGGTTTAGTGCCTTTTTTGAAAATGTGGGAAATTTAGAAGAACAAAACAAGTTTCTGCATGGCATTGACAAGCTAGGGCAGAATAATTACTGTCTCTCCCGTTATGACTGTCATCAGTGACTTGGTGACATCTTGATGTGCCAAACCTATATGTTGTCAGATTTACAGGACTGCCAAAATGCTTCCAAAACAATCCTTAGATAAATTTTCACACCCCTTAGTTACTTTCTCAGAAAGATTTTCTGTTGGTAGGGATTATTGCAACAATTACCTATTTGCCATCACTTACATATCTTTTCATCCTACTGTTTGTTTACATTATGTTTTGAAAGATAAGCTTTATTTTTGAAATAGGACAAGTTTTCATTAGCACATCTACATTTCTGAATAGAAATTGATTTTTATTCTTTATTCATATTTTTCATGATTTGGTTTCTTCAGTTCAACTTTGGTAGAAGATGTACATTTATATTTTAAATGCTTTTATCAAATTTACCAACCTTTCTTCTTCTAGTTCTTGTCTTTAAACATTTACATAAAAGCACTGCCATTATACAGTCATTTGCATATTCAAACCATCCTTTTTCAGCTTTGTTTTTACCTTTGATTGTAGCTGAGTTGATTATATTAAAATATTGAAAATACCTGGTGTCAATAACTCCTCAAATAACCAATTATCTACTGCCCACTTGTTAAATGGTTCAATATCTAATGTTAAAATTCCAGTTCCAAATTTTGAGGGCTTCTGTTAAATGGAAAATTATTTCATGGCACTTTGAAAAGCATAGCTTGCCATTTCTGTAGGACCGTGTGAACATTTTAATCACGTGGCTTTACAGTGAATACTGTTGTCTTTCTATCTTGATAACCTTAGATTTACAATAACGTTAGAATGATCATTTTGCTACTTGTTAAGTCAACTTAGAGGAAAATCAATGTAATCACCCTCAAGATAGCTTTTGGAAATAAGTAAAAACCCTGTGGTATGTGTGAGACCTATATGTTGAAGTTGACTGTGCACAAACTATATACATTTTTTAAACTTTTAACATCAGTATGGAAATATTATTTCAAGGTTATTGAAATTGGGATCCTTGTAATACTGTAGTTAAACTGTATTGAGTTTTTATGAGGAAATTTCCTTTAGAGGAAAGAGTATTTTGAGCTATTTTACTATAGGTCACTTTTGTTATAGGAGTACTGAGAAGATGAAACTGTCTAACGAAAGCATTCTGTGTCCTGCTTTACTGCTGATGCATTAAACATAGCTGGAGGAATTCCTTCTCAGTCCAGTATCTCACTACCACACAGTACTCCTACCAGCCCAATAGACCTTTTTATGTTTCCCCATGAAGCAGAAAGAACAGCTATAAAATTAATGAATGTGTTTTAATCCTGTACAATCTCAAAACATAATGGATCCCAATGTTTCCCAGTTTCTATTTTACAGAGAACTATAGGAAAATCAGAATCACTATTTTTGGTAATTCCATCATAGAGAGGCAGTGATCTATAATTTCTGACTACTAAATTATACACACTTGATATTTTAAGATTTCAATAACAACAAAGACTTTAAATTACTCTATAAACTTTTTCCTTCCTTCTTATTGGAAGAGGGAATGTAGCATGTTTTGTTCGATGCCATTCTGATCAAGGAAGGACTGGAGTAGATGGGGGAATTAAAGCTTGTGTTAACATTTGTCCTATGTAAATGAATATCTTCTCTGCTGTAATGAGCTGTATGGATAATACTTTGTAGGTGAAGTTGGGGGAGAATAATAATAGGATCTTATGAGTGAGAATTTTAGAGACCTATTCAAGGTTCCTGCACATAATTTCTTGGCTTTTCCAAATCACTGAAGTATAAACAAAGAGGGCCTTTAAATAGGACTTTTATTCTCTTATATTTCATGTATATGTGTACTTGCATGTGCAGGTGCACTCACGTAGGTCATAAGACAACTCGTTCCACAATAGGATTATAGCGGTTGAACTCAGACCTTCAGGTGTGTTGGCAAGTGAGTTAATCTTTGCAGTTCTAATGGAGAGTTTTAGTACAGAACAGAAAGTTGACTACCTCAAAGTGAGTAATCAACCTTCATACTGTAAGATGAGGCTTACATTCTAAAGAATGCAAACAATATATTTTTCAGTTATCAACCTTCATACTGTAAGATGAGGCTTATATTCTAAAGAATACAAACAATATATTTTTCAGTTATGTTTTTGTTTTTCCCATTGTTTCTCTGTGGTCCACAGTGAAGCTGTCTTTGTCTTTAGGAGCCATTTATCCTGCACCTCAACTCCATCTTTTTCCTTATGTAGAGTCAGATATAGATGACACTAAATACTTACTCTAACACCAACATTGTTTGAGTCTAAAAATATACATTTTAGCATTCGAAAATACCTTCCCTTTGTAACTCACATGAAGTACATAGGAATAAAGTCACTCATTTTCCGTAAAATTCCACACTGAGTTTAAGTAGAATGGGAATAACCTAGAGTTCCATTTAGACAATGCGGTGACAGGTTTCTAGCAAGTTGTTTAATGTGCGGGTTGATGCCACCCATAAAACTTGGTTGACTAGGACATTTGGTGGCATACAGGCATCACTTTGTTGCATAAGTGACTCTTAAGATGTCATATTTAAGATAAATGTTTCATCCTACCACTCAAGAGGTGACAGAGGATTCTAAACAGTACACTGTAAGCTTGTAAGCATATACAACTGAGAGATCTTAGACCCTCATTTAAATAGCATTGAGATTGAACTAGCCTTTGGTATTTAATCAAAGTGTCTATAGTGGAAGTGATGGGTACTTACATTTCCCATTTCCTGAAAGGAGATAGTGTTTCCCAGTTTTATCCCAGTCTCTAATAAAGCTTGGAAGTTAGAGAAGAAAACCAGTTAGTGAAAGCCATGAGAAGCCATTGTAATTCCTGAATGATGACATAGACTTGAGGGTCTTCCCTGTATCACAGAGAAAGTTGGAAGACTTGGTTCAATTATGAAAGCTCCTTTATATATAAGCTTGGCTTTGTTAAATAACATTGAACTGCTTTTTCACTTCCTGGAACTTCCTGATAGTGATCTCCCTGCTACATTCAGAACTACAACTTTCCTTCATGTAGAATCACACATGACTTTGTCAGGAAGAATGATCAAAATTAGGAATGCATTTCTTGATGTCTGTAGAGATTGCTGGTATGAAATGCATAGCATTTGGAGAACATGCTCTGTTTTGCTTGTTATTTAAGGGTGTTTTTAGTGTCTTTGCTCTTCAATGTCAGTTAAATCATTTATGAAATCAAGTAAGTCTATTCTACTCTTCTAGTTAACATTTGATGCATGTTCAATGCTTATTTTCTAAATCTAACCTTATAGAACAATATTTGTCTTCAGATCATGTCTACACAGAAAACATCATGGAGAATAATAAGCAGAATGTAGAATTAATTTATTTCATAAATTATTATTTTCAATATATTTTCAAAATATGCATGCTGCAGAAGAATTGGAATTTAGTTACCTTTTTTGAATTTTGTTGCGTATTAACCTGAATATGTCATAATGAACAATGCAGATCTAACTTAAATATCAAAAACTATATCTCAGCAAATATCTATTATCTTATCCTGATTGCGGAGAAGATATATGTGGATACTTTTTCCCTAAGATATATTGAGACCTAGGGGAACTGTCACACCCATATTTCTTGGACTTACATCAGGTCTTTGGCTCATCCTTTGCTAAAAAAAAACACAAACTAGCATCAAATCAGGAACCTCTCATATATGGGTAGACTTAGGTCCAAAATCTGAAGTGAAGGAACTCTGGCATTATTTTTTTTCTTTTAGGATTGTTCAGTTCCTTCATCTTCCTGTCTCTGTACAGTGATGTAACTAACAAACCCTGAGGCTGTTACAATACCAGAAGTCCTACCCACAACTACTCAGTGGAAGTGTGAGATCGTTTTTCACCAGAAGTCAAGTTTAAAACTTTTAATGGGTCTGTCTTTACCACCCCATTCTTCGGTACCTGTTGACTATGTAATAGGACTTAAGGATGACTTGGCTCCCATCTCTCCCATGGGCACTCTAAAGTCTATTGTTTGGCTTTATAATTGATAGATATCTTGATTGAAGTTATGTACCTCATATAATAATTGCACTTGTAAAAATAATTTTAAAAAGATGTGAAGTGCAATCTCAAGCTTTTTATTGTCCAAAGACTCTCCTGAAGATGGTTCTAGGTAGTTGTGATCCACTGAACATGTGTTCTGGGAGCTGAACTGTCTGGTCTTCAGGGAAGTGCTCCTAATTGCTGTGCTGTCTCCCCAGCCCCAGTTTTAAGTTTTTAACTAGTACCAGACAATTGTACATATTTATGTGATTTGATGTGATTTTCAAATACAACCCAACACTGATACAGACTAGAGTCATTCATCACTTGAACTTCCTTTAAAAATTACACAATAGACCATTGTAAGTTTAGTCACCACACCATGCTGTGGGTCACTAGACCTTATCTCTTCCAACTCTACACAGTGGCTTTCAACCCTGATTATGTCTATTGGTCCTTGTTCTTATTGTTTTAAACACCAACACACAAGCTTTAGGGCCAGGGATGAGCAGGCAATTCTCTTAGAAGTACCTTAGAAGAAGGCCTTAGGTACTTCTAAATTTCAAAACAGTTGCTTTAGGTTTTTTTTTTTTTCTTTCATAAGGCATTCTGCAGATATAATGATGTAACATTTAAAGCTTTAAATTTAGGGCCTTTAAGTCACATAAATGTTTTTTAGTACAGAACCAGCTTCAAAAGAAACTGGGCCCCATCCATGCTGGAATATTGGCTGGCTTGATCTTGTACAGGCAAAGATAGCTGCTGTGGGTTCATGAGTACAGTGGCAATTTCATGTCCAGAAGACAATGATTCACACCATTCCTGATCTACTTTCTGCCCTGGAAGAGAATGCATTACCAGGGTGGTCTGGCATGAGTTGAGTGGAAGACTGAGGAGGGACTATGATCAAAATACATTGTATTTTCTGTGAAATTCTTAAAGAATAAAGAGAATGCAAAATTAAACAGGATTGCAATTACTAGATGTATGGACATTTTGTGAAATCAAGATCACCGATGACTAAGGGTTTGGTTCAGTAGTACACAGCATCCTCAGCATGCATGATGCTATAGGTTTAAGCCTCAGTTCTCAAGTAAGAGGGAAAAAGAAAGAAAAACGTTTCTTAATAACAAATATGTTCCCCCGTTCCCTTATTATATGATCTTGACTGATGTTTGGCTGAAGTTCCAAAGAATTAGGAAGGTACCCCAGCATGAAAAATAATATATATAGAGTTATCATGTTTAACAAATTTCAGTGAAATTTAATGACTCAAAAATCAATAACCCATGGATGATATATATTACAGCTCCATTGCCAGGACTGAGATCGTGAGACAGCCGGTTCTCACCAACTCTGGAAATCACTCACGTGTCTCCACACTGCTGAGTTGTTCCAAAGATATTTCTTGTCACATAAGCAATGCAGTGAGGTTCTATGCATCCATGGGAAGTATGAATTGAAAACGTCCAAAGCCATATCAAAGGTCAAATGCTTCTGTAGGTCAGCTTTGAGAATGAAACATTTTGAAAAAAATGTCAACCATTATTAGCATTATGTTTTGACAGACAATACATTTAGAATTCACCTAAAATTTGACTAAAATTGTTTATAATTTTCATTTTGATAACACTGAAAATGTCAAATGTGCCTGTCAATGTAAGTTGCCTGCATTATCACGCCAGCAGTGATCAAACTTTCCACCGTAGTCAACTCCATCAGCTTTCCTCTGTGGCTATACAGTGATACTTTACTTTGTAATTTTGTGTTTTCTGTTCCTATTTTGAAGTGGGACTTGAATGAAAATAATTAATTGAACTTTAATGATAACCCACCAAATGTTTCCCAATTACAAAACAATTCATCCCTTTATCCACATGAGAAAAATCTTCGAGTGTTAATCTGTGAAGTTACTCGGTCTATCAAGAACTGGTATTTTAGTTCTGGATTGTCCTTGAGGTGGAGAACACTCTAAGTAGACTTTGTCACGCTCACTTGTATTTATATTGTACAGGCTAAGGCAAGTAGTATTGAGGCTGGGGGAGAGATGGTTTCATATTCATAACTCCTTCCAGGTATTTTCAGGCTAGGACTGAAACAACCTAAAATTGCTTATATTGGCCTCATATCTGGCTTCTAGTCTGCATGTGTCTCTTTCAGCAAATACAAAATATGCACAAATATTTCCCAAACAGTGTAACAATGGTATGGAGTTGCATTCTAATGGCTCAAGCCCAGAAAGTTCCATGCTATGAGTCAAATCTTGAAGGTGCTACAACAGAGTCACTGGATAATTACTTGGAACTCTTAGATACTAGTTTTCAATACTTTGGTGGAATGTCTCCAGGGGACTTTTTTTGCTTTCAAGCCCCCCTTAGAAATTGTCTCCTGTGATGGCTGATAAGCGATCAGACAATCCTTCTGTTTCCTTGAGAAAGCTAAAACAGAGATTTGTCTTAGAAACATTAGCCATCCTCTGCCTCTTACTTTCAGATTTAAGCAATAAATTCCCTTAATTTCTTAAAGCCGGGGTCAGAGGAACAAATGTCTTCCTCCATAAATGTACTCTTTATCAGACACAGAGGAAAGAAAGCATAGCCTATCTTTATCTCCTCCGTTACATGACTTTTCATTTTTATTTTAAAATTGAAGTTGCCAATTTCTTTCTTGATACATAAATCATGCATGACGAGTTGGATCAGAATAGACAACAGAAAATTGTGAAAAGTATCTACCATGGCAGAAAATGAAAACTGCATGTTTAAAAGTTAAAACTATTACCTCTTTCATTTCTTAAAAAATCAAAAACTCACTGAAATGCATTTTCATAAAGAATCCTTTCTTTTTTTTTTTTTTTTGGTTTTTTGAGACAGGGTTTCTCTGTGTAGCTTTGCACCTTTCCTGGAGCTCACTTGGTAGCCCAGGCTGGCCTCGAACTCACAGAGATCCGCCTGCCTCTGCCTCCCGAGTGCTGGGATTAAAGGCAAGAATCCTTTCTTTAAAATGGACCTGTATTTCCTTATGGATGTTTTAAATATAGATATTTGGGTCCCTGAGTGTTTTAAAGTATACATTTTATTTCTTAATTTTCCATAATTAGAAATTATAAAGTTGGACATTTTATTGATTTCCATTACTGTCTTCTAACGAATGGGTGAAATAAATGTTCCTGTGTTTAAATCAAAGCACACATCCAAGATTTTTTTCTTAAGCATGTATTTCCAGTAGCAGTAAATGATACTTTCCAATACACTTTAAAAGGTGCTTTTTAAAAAAAATTGGACCAAATTCATATATGTCTAATTTTATAAATTGTATCAGCTATATTTCATATTCTAATTCTATACCAGAAATGCAAATATAACTAGATTAAAGCAGCCGATAACAGGACTAACAGGTTAACACGGTTTAAAGGGGGATTATTTTAATTTTATGATAATTTTCTATCATGTCAATAGATCAAGGATGCCTAAAAAAGATATATAGAACAAAGTGTTTAAATTCCCAGATCAAAGACTTACAGTTTGATCAAATGTGGCAATCTGAGAAAAGATGATTTAGACACCTCTTCAGGAAACTTAATAGGATACCATGGGTATTTTGGGCCAGTGTTTTCTATGACCATGGCTGTTACTTTTAGAAGACCTTACAAATGAGAATCCATCTATTCACGTTGGTAGAACACAGTCTATGACTATATGATCTCATCTGAACATGTGTAAATGTTTGCATATGGATGCATCACTCTATGGTATAGACACTACAGTCTACATACTAAATATTAGTCTCATTTCTATTGTCCATCCCAATCAATATATGAACTGAGTACATACACAAATAAGTTAATTTTTTGTGTATATTTTGTTACCACTTACAGTTGTATAATAGTCATCACATGCATGTGTTGTGGGCAACTTTCATGGAGGGAGAGAAAGCATTCAGCTCCATTTAATTACTATCAATGCACATATTTATTTAAGAGAGTAGAAAGTATGTTTAGTTCAGGTCCCCAGCCTGCTGTATCTATGTATCTTCAACCCCCTCCCTCATTAACTCAGGACATTTTCAGGAGAAAATTTTCAGAAAAATAAAGGAAAATTGGCAAAATTGGGTATTTTTAAAAAAAAATTCTTATACCTTATTTTGATTGGTTAGTTTTAATTATCAGCCCCTTGATATCTTCACTACTCAAAAATGTGAGTGGTGATTTGCCTACCATACTTTTAATAATTTTAAGTATATACATAAAATATCAAACAAGCAAATCTCTAAGGAGAGCTATCTCCTGTGTTTTAAATGGGAAAGTAAATGTTACTATTTAGCTACTGTACAAATGGAAGCAATTTCACCTCATTGTGAGGCTCTTCTTTATTACTTGATGCCTTTATTACTAACAATATTTCATAGTGTGATTAGCCTAAAATTCTGTACTCACTTTTAGCACGTATTGTTTTTATCTTAGGAATGCCCCAATTTTCCCAAGTTTTACAGAAATATGTACAATGTGTAAAAAGTAAAATGTAGAGGGGGTTGGCTGATCAGGAGTCTTGTTTCATCCCCTCTTTTACCCTCTAAATGGTCTCTTGAAGTATACTATCATGATTACTCCTGTTTTAATGAGATTTAAGTTGAAATTAGACAAAATTGCTATTGTCCTACCCAAAATAAATGTCTTGCAGGCCTTCTACAATTAATTATACACACTTTATTCTATGTATGGGCTATTTAATTTTTTTTTAAAAAGTCTTATTTTGTTTTTATTCCAGCTGTCATCCACTGACTATATTGGTAGGCAATCTATAATACACGATGACCATGAATCCACAGCGGTTTCTATGCTAGAAATATTTATGGCTTTAGTCCAATCCAGAAAAGTGAGAGTGTGGGCTGCCCGCAGCATCCACTGTAGAAGACTCACCTAATTATGGTCTTTGCCATGAATAGCTAGTAGGTAGTAAAACAACAAACAAGTCTTTCCTTTGCAATTGGGGTTCTGGAGGCCCAAGAGGAGGGCAGACCAGGTAGCAATACTTTCTACAGAAGGATTGAATGTCTTCAACACCACTCAAACCATTGGAGTAAGTCAGTTGCACAGTTCCACCTCACTTATGTAATACACATGTCCTGGCCACAAGCTGGGGACTCAGCTCATTAGAACTAACATAGGTCTTTAGGCTCATTTCTTTCCTCACCCTCTACTACTCCTTTTTCTGTTTCTTTCATTCCCCTTTCATTCATGTTCTTTTCCCCTTTGTTGAGGGTGATTCAAACCACACAGGCTGAGCATCCACATCTGTGCATTCAGCCTGAACCGGGCCTCAGGGAACTTCAGATCTGACAGATGGACTCCTTAGCAATATGTTCTTGAAAACAGAAAATAAGATAGGTCTTCAAACTCTATAAGCTACTTCTTAAAGTGAATGTTTATTAAGTGATCACTTTAGAACAAACTTTATTGTCAAAGAACATTTTTGTGATGGGATAGACATCTTTTCCATCATTCTATGAGATGTTGATGGAATGGTGTCTCAGTGACCAGGATCACGTCTGAGGGACATGACTCACAGAATACCATGGATGCTGACAGCAGAGGGAAGTTGGGCACAAAGTCAGTGATGGCCTTTAGAGCAAGCGAGGACATCCCAAAGCTACATCCTAAGATAAGTTCCTAAATTCGGTGGTTTGGACATTTTGTATAGCTGAAAGGGCATAGGTGTGAATAGAGTCTCTGTTAATTGTGCCTTTGAAGTAGAATGCGATATCATAACAGGAGAATTGGCTTGAAAATTTATGTAGTCTTCATCACTGCTATAGGAACACATCATATTGAAAATTGTAATTATAGAATGTTTATGTCCAATGTATTTGTCTCTTGCTTCAAAATAAATATATAATTCATAAAACACCTTTCATATTAGTATGTTTTCTCCCTCTTAACATCATAACCCCAAGTTGCATTCTTCCTATCTTTAAGATAATACCCAGAAACCTCAGAAATAAGTTTTAATTTATAAACTACCAAAACATAAAACCTGCTAAAATTTACAATCAAAACTGGACGCTGTAGTTTTAATTCTAATTTTCTTTGTCAAAACCAGTGCCAGTATTCTCAGTCTAGGTGACTTTAACATCCTAAATTCAATAAGAATGTAAATTCATGGGTAAGTACATGTTTGTTGAAACAACAAAATATAGGAAGAACACACAACTATTGAGATGAAAATTTAAAACAAAGTATACCATTCTAGAAGAGCAGCAACACATTTACCATACGATGCAACATTAGTGATGGTTGTTTATAAATGAAGCCAACTATATGTTTAATCAACTGGAAACACATTTTATGATATTGGAACTTGGCTACTTAAATGAAAGGGTAATGAAGTTAGTTATAGACTTAGGGGGACATTTTGCCACTTTTTTCTACTTAAGAAGATTAGTAATATTAACATTTAATCCTGCTTTAGATTTTCAAAGGGCTGAGCCTATTAATGATTAAAATTTCTTTGGCACGTCTACAATTATCATTTTCAATTTTACAAATGAAGGAATTTTTCAGACAAAGAATTAAGAAGTTGGAAAATGATTTGGAATCTATGGAGTTTCACTAAATTCAGTGTGAAATAATATTTGCATTCTGGGATTTTCATTCTGTTAAGTGAGGTCTCAGAAGACCATCTTGGCACTTAGGAGTTGCTTACTCCTAAGGGAGTAACAGAAGCTTTTGCTTTGGAGAATATCAGTTAGAGTTGGATACAGAGAAGAGCTTAGGGATGGTGATTTTTATTAGTCCTAGAAAAGAAAGCTAGGTTGTTAGGATTACTTTAATCAAAATATAAAGTCAAGCTTGAGATTATATTAGTTAAATGAGAGTTTCAACACCAACTGGGCTATGGATAAACTACACAGTATCTGCAGTTATGATTTCGAAACAACTGAATATCGGGTAATCCATATCCATCAGAGGGGGTTATGATAACATCTCATGAATTTTTGTGCAGACTGAATGAAATAATCACTTTAGCATAAGATTTGAAACATGAGCAACTATGAAAATCTGTTTTGATGATGATGGCAATGGCAATAATAATGTTGGTGATTACTATGGAAATGATGGTGATGATGATTATGCTGAGGATGACTAGATGCTGATGATGTTGAAGTTGACGGTGATGGCAATGATATGGTAGTGATGATTGTGATGATGGTGTTGGCATGGTGGCAGGTGATGGTAAGGATGATATTGGGGATGCTGGTGATAGTGGTGTTAGGGGTTTTGTGGTTGAGGGTAACGGTGGTGATAATGATGAAGATGATGGTCATGGGGACAATGATTATAATTGATGATGGTGATGATTAAGATGATGATAATTATGTAATAGTGATAATGCTGCTGTTGATGGTGATGCAGATGATGTAATGATGGTGATGATAGTGGTGAGGATGATTACTGGATAGACTCAGCTAAATTCAAGCATGTAAAGGTGACTGTAAATATTATTTCCCTTTTAGATAGACACCTAGTAATACCTTCTACATAAAAGATTCCACATGCTCAAATAGACAGTTAAGATTAGTAACCTACTTACAGAGCAGTAGTTAAAGTTCAAGGTATTTTTTTTTAACAAAACAATTATTCATAAAGAAGGAAAGTATGGAGGTAGGAGTTTGGTATTCAGTGAAAAGGTAAATACAGTCTTCTGAACTGGTAAAGAAGGAGATAGATGAACATGTAACTTTTATGATTTTAAGAAAGCATCAACTTTTAAGGTCTTTAGATCTCTGCTGTTTAAGAAAAACTGAACAAAATAGTCATTTACAAACAGCCATTTGCACCGCCTCCTGGATATTCAGAGACGGAAAAAGGTCATCCATTTCCATAGATACTTGTTCATAATGTCTTAATAACATGGGTAATTATTAATTATCTGATCTACTATAATGAAACTTACATTGCTAAAGACTTTATAAGGATTTATTTAACAAATTAATAATGTCAAATTTTCTGGGAATTATGAAAATACCTGTAAGTTAAAATATTACTTTCACATGCCTAAATTTATACAGTAATATAAAATTAATAAAATAACATAAGAATTGCCTGTGTATGTAAGTATGAATATGTTGTCAATTTTATATAGATCCAACTCTAATTTTCAACAAAATTCTCAACAATAATTAGTGAGTATTTATATCTATCTATTCCTCCATATATGTAATTATAGCTGCTTGACACATAAGGAATCCCAAGTTCAGGAAATATAATTGATTTTTTAAAGAAAATGTGCAAATTAAAATTCTAATAATATTGGCATATTTTACAGTATTTTCCATTTGACTTTGGATTTTTTTTCTCATATAATGAGAGTCCTCTTTTAACATGGTTGTAAAATCAGATAAACTCTAATTCTCTCAAAATAATAAAAATTGATTTATTTATAAATGATTTTCAAGTAGTTAAATAATTTTGTAACCCCTATATTTCTGAAGATGCTTAGGTTTTGCCAATGATGTAGATTATACATGGTTTCCTTTCCCTACAGGGTTAGAATCTAACAGAACCTTCACCTTCGTCACTGACAGGAACTGCAAGCTGGTGAGAAGCCTTATTGGTCACATTGAATTCTCTTGGAGCCATTTAAATCAATGGAGCAAATTAAAGATATTAGCTCTTTGCATTTACATAATTTCTCCTGCAAAACTTTAACATTTCTATTATACTGTGAGTATGTGATTGGCTTAATGATCTTTATACTCATTATGTTTGCACTGCAATTAATGTGCATGGTAATTACAGTAGATGCTAAATTTTATAATTCCATTTCATCACTTGTATAATTCACACCTCTTTTCATAATGAGGATTTCTTACTTATAGGAAAAATATAAATAACTCTTGGCTTACCCTTGTGGTGTTTAAGTTTCTGGAGGAAAAAAAATGGTATCTATCACTTAACATCTCAGTTGCTTTATGATAGCTTAATAGAATGGTTTAAGTATTTAATAATATTTCATGAATATATTAAAGACAATTATGTTTTTAGACTATTAAAGTAAAATATATGCATTAATTTTAAATCTGATCTTAGCTCATTAGTGGGTGATCCATCAACGATTCACTCTCAGAATGGCCAACTGGGGTGACAGCGCCTGTGAATTTCTTAGCATATGAACTCTTCTAGGCCTCTAGTTCAAATAGTTAGAGGTGGTTTACTAAGAATCCTTATGACTTGTTGAACTATGTTTCAGATGCTATGAGTCCATGAGCGTTTGGATTTTACATAAGCACCTCTTCATCCCTTTTATGATTTATAAGCTCTCCATAGTTTCTCTGGCAGCCAACATTCCTCATGTGTTACACAGTAGTCCAATTTCCTTCCAACCCTTCCAGATTAACTATATTGGGTTATGTATTTGTTACTTTTCATTTTGTTTCTTTTTTTTTTTCCTCCTCTGATCAAATATCCAACAAGAAGAAATTTAAGGGAGGAAAGGTTTCTTTGGGCTTACAGTTCTCAGGGATACAGTCCACCATGGTGGGAAGGCATAGTGATAGAAGTGTTAGCTTGTCACATTACGTCTACAGTCAGTCAGTGAGGGAGAGTGAGCTAGAAAGTGGGGGAGTAGAGGAGGGGACAGGAGGGAAGAGAAGGGGAGAGAAAGAGTGGGAGGAGAGGAAAGAGTAAAAGGGAGGAAGAATGGAGAGGAGGGAGGGAGGGAGGATTCTGTTCAATTTCCCCTTTTTATTTAGTCCAGGCCTAGCCCAGAGCATAGTGCTGCCCACGCTTAGACAGGGTCTTCCCACAGCCAGTGACACAGAGGACATCTTTTAGATGACAAAAGAGCCCTGGGGAAGTACAGCTAAAAGTCTTCCTCCGGTCCTGCCTGGCCCCGCAGTCCACAGCCGCTTATAAAATAATCACTCAGAAGCTTATATTAATTAAAACTGCTTGGCCATTAGCTCAGGCCTAGCACTGACTAGCTCTTACATTTAAACGCAGCCCATTTCTGTTAATCTATATGTTGCCACATGTTCTGTGGCTTTACCTGTCTCCTGACTCAGCCTTTCTCTTCCCAGAATTCTCCTTGTCTGTTTATCCCGCCTATACTTCCTGCCAGGCTACTGGCCAATCAGCATTTTATTAAACCAGTGTACAAAAGCATTATCCCACAACAGGGAAGTCTGTCCCCTGAGTGCTGAGGCAGACAGACAGACAGACAGCATGGTTAGTTGCTTTCCACCTGTGAGGATTACAGAAAAGGAACTCACTCCTTATGTCCTCCATCACGTCTGGGTGTATTTCTTTGGAGAGAGTTTGACCTCCAGGCTGGCTTCAAGGTCCATTCTGCTTTAGGAAGCACTGGGACATAGAGAACTCTGACATTTCTGGGAAATGAATTTTTGGATCTCTCTAGGTGTACCCCATTAGCATGAATACAGAATAGAGGATTACTTTTAGAGATGTGGATCAGGGCTCTCCATGTTTTCACAAGCAAAAGAGCTGGTTTATTTGCTACAAATAGCAAAGGCAAGAATTTGATCTCCAAGAGCTGGAAAGGAATTAATTCACAGGCTCACATAGTTTATGTCCATGATGTTTTAGTGCCCATGTTTTATAAATGCATTTTAGTTTTTACCAAGACTCCTTAGTCTCAATAGTATTGACATATATGGAGCTGGATGGTTCTTTATTTTTGAGAAGAAATTAGTGTTTGTTATGTAGGGTTTTTAATGGATTCATGGTTTTCTCCTCCTGGATACCAGGAACCTTCTCTGGCTCTGATTTTGACAGACTGATGTCCCCAAACATTGGATTATAAAATTGTCACAGGTGAAAAATTATCTGCTGTGTGCACGTGTGTGAGTGTGCACATGCATGTGTGTATGTTTGGCATGTGTGTATGTGTGTGTGAGAAAGAGAGAGAGATTGAGGTTGACTTTTAGCATTTTTCTTCCTTCAGTTTCTTAAGACTTCAGTTTCTGTTTATAGAAAATCCAATTTATCAAGTCATTTGGACAGAGGCCTCATAAATTTCTCCAACTGACTTTATTTTTGACACACCCTAACAAATACAAGAGCCAAAATGAAGTTATAATTTACAGTCCATTTTGAAAGTAATTATAACTTCTAATATTATTGCGTGTCTATGAAACAATATGGCATACTAAGATAGAAGCTTAAAATAGTCTAAAAGCCAGTAAATAACTCTCATAACTGCATGTTGTCACAGTTAAAACAGAGATTGAAGTAGTTAATTCTAAACTGGATAGATGTTTAATTATAGATAGAATTTTTTAAAGATAGCTTTTTAATTTTACTAATGACTTTTATCCATTCTCCAACTTTGACTGTTATTTGCTTTAAAAGTTAATTCTGTTTTGAATATTTCATATCTGAACAAAGAATTGATCCCAGGTTTGCATGTAGTTGTACTCAGCCCTATCTGGATGCACCAAGTCATCCCTTTTCAGCTGCTTTTGCAGTTGCAGATTTTAACTTTGAAACAAAATGCATTTATGGTGTTCAAAATCCTCCCAAAAACTGGTAGCACATTTCTCAGTTCCAAGGGAGTACATATGATCTGCTTAAGAGGAACTAGCTGGCAATGGAGAAATACCTCACTCTAGATTCCTGTGGAGAAAGGGGAAGAATTGGGAGAGCTCTGTTCCATTTTGATGGAAATAGTGTTTCTAATCTGATCTGCTACTTGCCACACATAACTGGAGCCCAGAACCCTGTGTCCATTCTTGAGTGTGGAGGCACCCGTGAGGCTTTAATGAGGAAAAATCATCTGCTGTGGGCCAGGGATGGTGGTCCACTTGAATAGTCTTTCCAATGCAATTGGAAATCTTGTAGATGTAGAGGCCCATGTGGTTAGTTTCTAGGTTAAGTGGGAGCAGTGAAGCACTGTGGTAAAGCCAGTAGGAAAGTGCATTAAGTCAGCCTTGACCCACCTGTGCTGTATCCTCAGAATAAAGAGGTAAAAGGGCCCAGAGTGGGGAAAGGGCAAGCTAGTTACAAATATGGATTATGATTTTAACGTAAAAAGTGATGGCCTCATTGTAGTTTTGCCTGTTAGTCATTCACGAGTACTAGCCACACAAAATTTGAATTACCCAGTTCTATTGTAAGGTTCATTTTAGAGAAAATTTACTAATGCAAAGCATCAAATATACACGATAAACATAAGGTCGATTCTGTCACTTTAAGAAGTTACATAAAGCTAGGGAAACCCTCCTACAATGTGAGCTATACAGAGCAGTGTCAAGCAAACAGATGCAGACCGCTGGAGAAACTGATGGTTTTCAGAACTTTTTTGGTGATGCACTTAAAGCTCTAGTTCTGTGGCAATAATGGCATCCACCTATGACAAAAGGAGTCTAGGGACATTGTTTTTAGTGGTGACCCTTAACCATCCTACAAGTAAGCCTCAAATTAGAAATCTGTGATAGTAATATACTTTGGTAGTTCTGTGTTATTTATTTCCATTAAAATTCTAACTCCAGTGGATGGATGTGTTAAAGAAAAAAGACAAGTGACTCTCTTCCTAGCTCACATCTGGACATAAAACTTCTTTCACTAATTTACTAAACTTTGGTGACCCCCGCTTGCAGAATGTGTGTCCACAGTTGGGTATATCATACTATGCTTCTACTTTGAGAAGCCCACATGCATACACTGGAGTATGTCTTTATTTCTTCTCTTAACACCAGTGCTTAAGCATCTATTATCTAGCTCAATTTTGGTGGATTAAAAGAAAGCTGGGAGAAATATTTTTTAACTTGAAAACTAATAACAAAAATCCATCTTGTTTTCATGAAGAATAAACCTAAAAACCATCTGCAGAGAAAATACCATTGTTCTCATTGAATTCAACAGTCAATCGCACATTGAGAATTTTCATTTAAAACAACAACATTGTGTGCCAGCCAGTCTGACATTTGACCTTCTTTGTTCTACAAAATTGGAAGACCTAATACAGTCGCAGCTCCTGTGTTAATTCATAAGATTAAGCAAATTTGAGAAGGATGTTTTGATGAATTTTTTTTCTAAATTTGAGTCATCGTGATTTGACTCAGGGTCAGAAGGATTTTCTCTTCTCTCTCTTCTCATCTCTCCTCCCTCCCCCTCTCCTCTTTACCCTTTCCTTCTCCTCCCCTCTCCTGTTTCCTCTCCTTTCTCCCTCCTGCCCCCCCCCAGTCTCTTCTCCTCTTCTACTTTAATTAACAATTGGCTTTTTAAAGAAAGGGCTAAATATCCCTTTTCTATGGTGCCGAAGTACTTGGTATTGAATATCTTCCTATGAAAGACACAGACATTATGATCCTCATGACAGTGTCAACAAGGCAACCTCTTAGTTCCTGTTAAAGAATGTTGATTGACATAGTTGGTGTGGGTTGATTTTTTTCCAGGTGGACTTAATGTTATCCTTTATCTGAAAAATCCAGTTTTCACTTAACCCCCCCCCCCCCCAAGAACTAGGTCTCTTTTAATCTGAAAGGATTTAATTCTGCATTGTTTTCTGTTGAATAGGTTGTCACCTATAAATTTGGTACAGTTTATGTTTTCCGTTTAAATTTCATTAATTCTATGAAAAATAGTCACTATGATAAAATAGTAATAAATGACTTAATTTTAAGTAAAATAAGTTTTTAAGTGTGGGCTGTACAGAACAGTGCCAGAATAATGCACAGTGATTGACAAATAGTAAGTGGTCTTCTTCTAGGTCCTTCTGAAGAATTTAGTGATCTATTAAAATTGATGCTATTTATACATTTAGTAAACATAAGGGTGCTAAATATTTGTACATGTGGGTATATCTTTCCACATGAAAATCAATCTGTAGAACTGATTTTGATATCAAAACATATTTAGAATAACAGACCTAGAATTTTGTCTGAAATATGTTGTTCTATGATCTCTACAGACATGTGAACAGTTTGCATTATGAAAAAGCTGCATATGATTTTAGTGGCTTTGGGGAAAAGATGAGAATAAGGCTCACATAAGGGTTTGAGTGAAACAGGCAACAGATTCTGTCTTTTGTTCTTGTCATAGAAATGATAGGTTATGATAAAGTTCTACTACTTTTCTCCATGTCATGATCATCTGCCACAGATTTAAAAGAAACTAAAGAAAGGAATAACTATAAGAAAATCATAAATGTTCAAAGAGATATTTGAGCCAATTTAAACATTGAATATAGTCAAAAATGAATTGGAACAAGATGAGATTACCCACAAATATTTTTAAATTTTGTATTTTTATGTTAGTCAAAATTAAATTAGAAACATCATGTGGATAAATTGAGCTTTGATTTTGTTTACAGATATTCAGAGAATTTACACCTACACCAATACACTGAGTTTTTAATATGAAAACATTTTTATATCTATATTTGTGTGACACATTGCATCAAATCTACAACATACATCATGTTTATCACAGAGTGTGATATAGGTCAAAGCTACAGTTCAAAAATATGAATTCTGAATTGCTCCAAAATTGTAAGCATTTTGAGTGCTGATATAGAATCATTAAGTAGGAAAACTTCTAGAACCTGTTCTTCCCTCCCTCTCATCTGTCCATCCTTCCCTCCATTTATCTTGCAGTGTACCCAGACCGGCCATGATTTAATAATCAGGCTGCCTCAGTTCCTATGCTGAGCTCCCCATCTGATTCTATGTGATGAGCTACAGACATAGTTAATTCATCTTAAAGATAGGACATTGACTTAATATTAGAGGCATATGATTTATAAGAGAATTTTGTGCTTTGACTTTTCTCCTGTCCCAAAGACAGTGCATATGGATGTTTGTGGATATACATGCAGGAATTATAAAATCCATCAGGAAAAAAATTATATCTGAAACTCTTCTGACCCAAAGCATTGTTCATAAGGATCACTTGTTCTGTGTATTCCCTTCAAATTAACCAAGATCATTTTCCTAAGGCAAAGAGGAAACATGGACTGTTCACTGTGAAATGCCTGTGAACAGTCATCATGAGAATGCTTCCTACTAAGGATCTAGTTACAGGTAGCAATGCAGATGTCTTTTGCCGGGGTGGTTAGTTGATTTGATTTTCCCTTTTCTCAACAGCTGAGCTTTCAGAAGTACCTCCAAGAAGTAAGACTGGAGAATCAAGGCTGATTTTAATGGTTGGTCCAAGGGACTCATTTACTTGTGATTCTCCTGCAATCTAATAACAGTATTAAAGTACAGTGTGATTTTGATACTTCAAGGAAAGGTCAACTGCATTTGGAAGAAAGGATCACTGTTGTGTTGCACCTGTGAGAACTGGGCAGAAAGTGACAAGTGCAGGTTTGAAAATGTAGCATGGATTCATAATTCAGTTCTTTGATTAGGATAAGACCATTCTGACCATCTGGAATAACATTACTTTATGTCATTTTCCATTATGAAGAATTGGAGCAAATTAATGTCTCCCTTGCTCACCACCTCTAATATGCCCACTCAAGCATGGATTATGTCCACCCTCCCCAATCTAGCTTTGTTTGGCAGACAATTATACCTGGGGTCATTTTTGATAGTAAAGGCAACTGACAATTTCTGTCGAAAAAAAAATCAACTTCTTTCATCTGTGTTGTAAGTACAGCATTTGAATCTGTTTATGATTGTGAATAAAGTTCAGTATACTAAGCAAACAATATTTGAAAATGTTTGCTTTGCAAATATCAGATACAGAACACTGTAACTTTGATTCTTCTATTCACTAGTAGTCTATGGTGTAAGACTCTCTACTGCCACATAGGTGAAGACAATGTAGTAAAGTTGTGTATAACTGCTGCTAAGAAACCCCTTCCAAGCAGAGGTCAATGTGACAAGGGAGCAGTTCCAGTTTGCAACAAATACCTGAGTTGTGTATAATTTAAAACAATCATATGCATCAGTAAGGAAATCACCCTTGGACATAAAAAGATATAGTAAACTTTTTATCACCTACAAATTATTTTTTATTTATAGTATTTTTATATTTTACATACCAACCACAGATTCCCCCTCTCTTCCCTCCTCCTGCCAACCCATAACCTCCTCCCCAAACCCACCCCTATCCCCTCCTCCAAAGGGATAATACCTCCCATGGGGAGTTAGCAAAGCCTGGTGCATTCAGTTGAGGCAGGACGAAGCCCCTCCCCCTTGCATCAAGGATGAGCAAGGAGTCCCACCATAGATAATGGGCTCTATGCACCAGGGATAGATCTTGATTCCACTGCCAGGGTCCCCTCAAACAGACCAACTACACAACTGTCTCCTGTGTGCAGAGGGCCTAGTCCGGTCCCATGCAAGTTCCACAGCTGTAGGTCTAAAGTTCATGAGTTCCTATGAGTTTGGTTCAGTTGTCTCTGTAGATTTCCCCATCATGATCTTGACTCCCCCCTCCTTGCTCATATAACCCCTCTTCCCTGTCTTCAACTGGACTCCAGAGCTCAGCCTGGTGCTTTGGTTGTAGATCTCTGCATCTGCTTCTGTCAGTTACTGGATCAAGGCTCTATGATGACAGTTAGAGTATTCATCAATCTGATTACCAGTGTAGGCCAGTTCAGGTACCCTCGCCACTATTGCTAGTAGTCTAATCTGGGGTCTTCCTTGTGGATTCCTGGGAATTTCCCTAGCACCAGGTTTCTCCCTTATCCCATAGTGTCTCCCTCTATCAAGATATCTCTTCATTGCTCTTCCATTTTGCCCCTCCCCCAGCTCAACCATCCCATTCCCTCATGTTCTCATCCCTCATTTCCTTCCCTCTATTGCCCTTTCTTGTCCCCAGTTTACTCACGGAGATCTCATCTGTTTCCTCTTCCCAGGGCGATCCATGTGTTCCTCTTAGGGCCCTCCTTGTTGCCTAGCTTCTCTGGAGCTATGGGTTGTAGTCTGATTATCCTTTGCTTTACATCTAGTATCCACTTATAGGTGAGTACATACCATGTGTGTCTTTCTGAGTCTGTGTTACCTCACTCAGGATGATATTTTCTAGTTCCATCCATTTGCCTGCAAATTCCATGATGTCATTGTTTTTTACTGCTGAGTAGTACTCCATTGTGTATATGTACCACATTTTCTTTATTCATTCTTCGGTTTAGGGGCATCTAGGTTGTTTCCAGGGTCTGGTTATTACGAAAAATGCTGCTATGAACATAGTTGAGCAAGTGCCCTTGTGGTATGATTGAGCATCCCTTTGGTATATGCCCAAGAGTGGTATCCTTGGGTCTTGAGGTTGGTTGATTCTCAATTTTGTGAGAAGTCAGATATAGTTGCTTTTTAAATAATATCATTTATTGGTTCAGTTATTGATGTATATTATAGTGAATACATTCTTTCAGCGGGGAGAGAGATGCTGTCACTGTCAGAGAAGTTGAAGAATGCAAATGGGGTCCTGATCTCCTTGTTCACCAACCTTCATCTAAATGTTGTGAAATTATCTTTGCAGTGGATCTATGGGACAAGTCCCTTGCATTCTCACATAACATTTGTGACGCCATAAAAACTGTCGTTACCATGTTTTTCTTTTCTTGTTTCTTCCTTAAAACTTTTGATAACACTAAGAATTTGAGTGACAGATAGTGTGTGCAAACTGAAATCACCAAAAGAAATAAAACAGCATTGTCCACTTTTCACCAATCTCACAGTTTCCAGTCATAAGAAGTTTAAAAATGCATTCTAAATACTTTAATAATCATTTATTTGTTATTAAATTGTTGATCGCTTGCCGTAGGGAAGTAACTTTTAAGGGCAAGAAGGTTAAGAGAGTGCCTCTTGGTACTGGTCCAAGAAATCGATCCTATGATAGGACACATCTTTTTTCCCCCACACTTGGAATGGTGCTCTCAGAGACTAAATAGCTTCCTTCATTCCTAGAAGAGCATTTTCTGTCCTTTTACCATGCTCAGCTCTAACTCTTTGGCATATGATGTGTGGACTCAGAAAAGTTGTACAAGAGAGAAAATGGTCTAACTTGTAGTGCACCTAGTACCATTTGAGCGTCTACACGCTGAAGCGATTGTTTCATTCTTCTTTTGGTGACACTTCAACAGCAACAGCAAAAGTTTCAGAGGAGGAGAAACACTTCAAACTACAGGTGGTATGGGCTGGGAATATGACTCCCTGGTGGGGCACTTGCTGACCCTGTATGAGGCTTTGGATTCGATCACCATCCTCTAAACAAGCAAGCACATTATGGGATATAGTACAATTGCTCAGATTCTTGTATAAATATGAAAGGTTGATGTTTCAGAGCCAGAAGAGTCTTTGCAGGTTGAGAAAGCTCCATCAGAGCTAGGAAGCAAACATCTTTAACTGTATTCATCTCATCTGTTTAGTAAGGTTGACGTTACTGTTGGGCTTCATAGATAGAGTGTTAGACCCAGTTTTCTTCAATTATACCATAGAATCTTTTTTTTTTTTTTTTTTTGGTTTTTCAAGACAGGGTTTCCCTGTGTAGCTTTGAGCCTTTCCTGGAACTCACTTGGTAGCCCAGGCTGGCCTTGAACTCACAGAGATCCGCCTGGCTCTGCCTCCCGAGTGCTGGGATTAAAGGCGTGCACCACCACCGCCCGGCTATACCATAGAATCTTATTGAAGTTAGTATTTACTAGGTACCAGAACCAATGTTCAAAATAATATGAATACCTATCTATATAAGAATGACTATTTCCATTTTTCAAGTTGTCATAAAACCAAGAATATGTTCATATTTCACAGCAGAGTTATGCGATGATAGACACCATAGTATGACTCAGACTTACCTTTCACTTACTAAGAAGTCATCACAAGACATTAGCTTATTAATGTATTTTAAAGAAATATAATGTGCTTACTCAAACAATTTATAATATTTATAAAATGTTTCAAATTAGTGATTTCATGTAATGAATAGGAGCGTCATCACAGAAAGTATATTGGCTGTGCACAGTTGGCCCAACCTTTTTTACCAGCAGGTCACATTACTGAGAGCCATGTATCTACAAAGCAAGGGTATTCTGTTTTTTCTTTTAAAATGGGTTTGGCTGGAATGTCTGCATAATTTGATATTGGACTTGAACAATATTGGCAATTTTAGTAGCTTGATATAAATTGTTAAAAAGTTAACAACAGTGAAATAAACTTGGAAATACACACATGCACACACAGGGGTGAATGACACTATTGAACTATTAAAATGTGAAAGGAACACCTCAGTGGGTTTTGAGAGCAGACAAACCATCAGCCTTCCTCTTGCATGCCAGAGCCAAACACTGGCTTATTTGTAACCAAATACATTAACAGGCTAAATCTCTGTTAGCAAATCAAAGATTCAAAGTGACAAAGGATCTTTCAAGTGCATCGACGCCACCTGTTGACAGTTGTTATTTTGACAGTTACCTGCATCAACCTTTTGGGAGATTTTTGTCTTCTATGTTTCTCAGTGTTCCGTGTTAGGCTTAAGCAAGGACAGAAGCACTATCTCGAGCAGCAGATTCAAGCTTTCAAAATGTGGGGTCTGCCTGTGACCTGGCTTGTCATATGTGTTTCTTCTTAGGGCCTGATTACTGATTTATTAATTTTTTTATCATACATAATGTAGGATGATATTGCTGAAAAGTTAAGAATGAATGTAGTATACTACTATACTATACAGACAGCAACATACTTGCCTGGTTACTTCTCTGATATAATTTCCTAACAGATGCCCCTTCCTAGATTCAGCCACACAGGTCATCAAGGCTCCCAACCAAGCTGAATTTCATCATGACTGTTGGCCTATCCACTCTACTCCGTCATCACAGCCTCCCTTCTCCCATAGCTCCTTCCAAATCTCTGCTATTCTACCTCCTTCCCGGATGGAACTGTCTGCCCATGGTATCTCAAGTGTTACCCTTTCCACATATACCTCCATCAGCTCCCTTCCACCCTTCATATTTTACCCCATCAGAAATGCCTCCCTGACAATGTCTCTACCAGAGTGCTTACCTGTGTGCTCTTGCCCCTTCTCATCTATTCCTTATGGGCTGTGAACACTACACCAGCAGAAATTGTTATCTCTTCTCCATCATCCAGAGCATGGCATGGTATGAGCATAGTAAAGATATCAACAATGTATTTTTAATTAATTCTTGTTTAAATGTTATTGTATCTTAGCATACTAGCCTTTGTGTATTAATTGCTTATAGTAAAAATATAATAAATAAATAAAGATATAATAAAGATAGTCTTATTTTCTAGGGCTCTGTGTTAATCTCAGAACTGGAAAGAAAGATGAGGGACACAAAATATTTGGAGGCTTTTGAAGTATATACTACATGTTGTACACTCCAATTTTAGTTGAAAACAGCAGGATTCCTGACTAGACACAATTTCAAACTATTCCAGAGGACTTGTTTCCCCAAAGAAAATCAAATATGACTTTCTCATTCTAAAGATAACAACAGTTTTATTTTACTGTTATTAGGACCCGTTTCCCATGGTGAGTAGTCATCCTAAAGACACACAGAATATTTGTCTCATAACTATTCTTTGGAAATCATTCATAACTTCCTTTAGTACTGAAAATAGCTTAAATGTTTTTCTTCAAATCATAACTATTTGAAGGAAGGTTATAGAAAGCAACATGACAAAGGATATTCTGGCAGACATAGGTCACTCATGGTTGCCTAAATATACTGTAATTGCTTTGCAAAGATAGCATAGATACGATGACAGCTTGCATGTTTCTAGCCTCCAGGTTAAGTGGGCAGGGTACTTGAGCTCAAGCTGGAGTCAACTGGCAGTCTCTGTGTCCTGAATGCAATCCTCTTCACTCCAGTGTCTATGTAGCTGGAACCCATCCTCCCTGCATTTATGTTCTAGGTTAAGGTTGTCTTGTAGACATACTGGTTTTAGTCTGATGTAAACACAAGGTGTCACAGAAACTCGACTGTTTTCTTAATAACTGACTTTGAAAGATTAGCGCTAGCATTGGAAGGGATTCATTCTAGACTGTGTTATAAGTGGCATTCCCATGTCCTATGCCAAGCTGATCAGAAGCCATTTTTTTCATTGTGGAAGTCTTTAAAGACTAAAAAAAAAAACTGTTAGAATAATATGCCCTTATTTAATTTTTTACTTTTAAGATCTATGTTTTATATTCCTCAATTAGTGATCTGATAAATCAATTGACTAAAATATTTGTGTAACCCTGTATTGCTTTTGCGGTTGTTCCCTTTTCATTTTTTTCTCAAGTACATATTTCCTATCAAGTACAGCTAAAAATTATGATTATCATCTTCTCTAAGCTCCAGATAAATAGGTAAAAAAATTATGAAAGAAGAAATAATTTAGCTCCATAAGGGTGGGGTGACAAATAGAAAACACACTTTCAAAAAGTCAAGCTTTGTATTGCCTGTATTATTGGACACCTTTTTTTTTGCCAACTTATTTATGAGAGTGTGTGTGTGTGTGCGCACACACACACACACACATATAAAGATGTATAAAATAAACTCTTTAACATATTCTAATTCACAATACTCCAAGAATCAGTAAACCTACCTTACTTTATACCACGGATCATTCTTAAAAGTCATGTATAAATCAGGTTTTGTGCTCTTTGACTATTAAGCCATTTTTCCTACTGACTGACAGTATAATTTCAGAGATATGCTTCCCAAAGAAAAATACTGGCTTCTGCAGCTCGTAAAATGTTAGGTCAAAATGCAGCCTACCTCTTCCCACCTTATATTTCAAAAGAAATTACTATTTCACAGTAAAGCATTTCCTGTAACACTTGAGCCAAAAACTATGTCTGCAATGCCATATAGGACTAGATACCTGCAGAGTTGGATTCTAAGACATGAAGAAAGCACTGTCAGCTTCTATAACATTTTTTCTTCCTGAAGATGCTGTGAGAACTTCTTACTGGGCTCATCTCTGTCTCTGTCTTTCACAGTGGTTGAACTGTTTACCTACAGTCTTCTCTAGACATGATGGTTTCAGATAAAAATGTTGTCAATGAAATACAAGCTAGCAATCTAGTACTCCTGAAAAACAAAGGAAACGACTCATAAATGAGAGATAGGCATAAGCAGTTTTACAAATTGTGAGAATTTAAAATGAAAGCCTTTTCCTACAATTTCACATTGTCGTTTGGACAACGTAAAAACACATTAACTTAAATGTATTTTAGTACCTCCTTGCTTTGGAACTGTCTGGAAATTTAACATTATTAATTATAAACAGCAGCTGTGTTAACATGTGCATTTCCTGTGAATGGTTATTGTTGTATCTGCCTTGTCTCTGTAGAGTAATATCTGGTTTAAAATATATTTACTGACATCAGGGTGATGACTCATAGGGAGAGGCAGGAATGAGCCACGTTCCCCACATTACTGTGAATGATCTCATATTTTTATTATTGTGTTTTCTGAGGTTTGTGTTTTATCATGTCTGAAAACAGATCATTTTGTGCAAAGTAGACCTGCCAGTGGAGATGTAGCTTCCAACAGTTTGCTTGTGTTTCAAGAGAAACAATAAAATGATCATTCTCATCGAGGTGTTTTGGTTGACACAGTTTCTTCTGTCCTTCATTTTGGTGAAGCTGTGAAGAATCAAAGGTGATAGATATATACATATATATACACATACATACACACACGTGCACACACACACACGTGTGTGTGTGAGTATATATTGATTGAGTCTTTGTCACAAATACTTATTTTGGTGGTGGTGGTGTTTTTAAATTTGATGTTTTCTTAACTGACATTTCCATACTTAAACACAAGAATCAAGTCCTTTCTGCTTTTTCTTTCCCTTTAAGTGCAGTCTGTGAAGTGCCTAACAACACCTGTTTAAGCATAGGTAATTTAAGAAGGATGAGACATGCTGTACTTTCTCACCCTACATCCATATGTCCAATCTGCCAAACACAGTTTGATCTTTCTGACGACCTTGAAGCATCTCATTTTATAGTAAATGTTGCTATGGTCATGATCCATGTACTATATAAGCCCTCTAAGTAAGTAACTGCTTCTCCAAGACATCATATCCCGCAGACCTAGAGTTTAGAAAGAAACAAGTTAAGACTATTAACCAAAATGAGAGTGGCTGGCTCTGGTGATGGATAGATGGTGGACAAGTATGCAAGAGGATTTGTTGCTCTGACCTCCTCCCATGGACACTGTATACTACCCCTGAGGATTACTCTTTGTAGGTACTTTTTACTATAGCACCATGCTCTTTTTGGAGAATGAGGTATGATAACTGTAATTTCACTTGTACATGAGTAAGTTTATTAAGCATGTAGCTGGAAAGTGTAAAGAAGAAACAGCAATCATCAGGTAGATAATGTCATCAGTTAGTGTGCTACAACATCCAACAAAAGTTACAGGGCTGCTGGTTGGAGTTCTCTGTTGAGAGTCCTGAGTCGAGTAGAATTTTTGTGATTGGTGAAGCTTCCAAATAAGAGAACCAGTGGCAAATAGATTAACATCAGCAAGTCCATAGCCAGAGCTTACGGTCATCTGCCAGAGATCAAGTGGGAGCCCTGATTGAACAGTGTAGCTGAAGTTTTCAATTCAGAGTTGTCCAAAGAGCTCGCTCTCCACAGATGAGCTTCTAGCTTCTTGTTACCACTGCATGCATTTTTGTAACATGCAACAGTAGTAACTTATGTTGGAAATGGTGATGGAGTATGTCCTGGATTATGCATGGTCATTTTATCCCCCTGGCTTCTTCTATGTCCAAGTCTGTGTACAATTGGTTTGATAATAGCATGGTAGATGTCACACAGAATTTTGAACCAGTCCAGATTACTCATATGCTTGTTATATTGTAGCAGTACTGTGACTGTGGTAAGGATGGATTATTTCCTTATTTTAAGAACCATGATAACCGTTTGCCTTTTTATCCTTTCTCCTCCAGTGACTCCCAAACTAAAAACAGGTTAAAAACAGAGAAAAAAAAAACGTTTCTTTCTTCTCTCCTCAAGTTTACTCATTTGTTTCCTGAGATAGCTGGTTTTACAATACACAGAGAAAGCTTCTGGGGTATCCTGTTTCTAGGGCCTTGAATCTGTGAGTGGAAAAAGGGGCATGTTTGACACAAGAAACAGCTTCCAGCAGTCTTTGTGTCCTATTGCTTCAGAACCTTGCTCTGCTCAAAAGTGTTCAGACGGACATACTTCTGAACAAATACCAAGCGATTCTTGTTATTTTTAAGTCATAATGGTGACAGTGTTGAGTTGATCTTACAGCAGAAAACAGAACAGAACAAAAAACAAACAAACAAAAAAAACCCAAAAAACCTGAGGGCAGCTTGTCTAAGAGTTTAGCCTTGACCTAGTTTTGACAGTTGTAGGATGCATGTTCCTAACCTGGCTGTACTTATGTAATTATATGTAAAATGCTTCGTTGGGCTGTGGACAGTTATTGATATGTCACTTAAAGGGTCCTTTCAGGCTCATCGTTTACCTTGGTGTATTGTCAGTGATTTGTTTCTCAGCACTTACTCTGTAAAAGTGTTTGCTCACTCTCAAACATTCAAAACACTTTCTTAAGTTACATTTTTCTTATATTTCCATGGTGGTTCCCAATGGCCTCCCCAGAGCCTTTCAGATAAAAAATTTGAACTGTAGTTTTAAAAATAGAGGAGGCTGCAGAAGTGGCCCAGCAGTTGAGAGTACTTGATGTTCCTGCAAAGGACCTGAGTTTAGTTCCCAGCACCCACACTTGGCAGCTCACAACCACCTCCAATTTGAGCCCCAGGAGATGAAACACCCACTTCTTGCCTCTATAAACACTCCTGGCATA